>JAGDYQ010000250.1:1151775-1165637 GCA_021962125.1 Bulinus truncatus
ACAAGCAGTGATTGAATTTATGAAAATTACTTTTAAAACAATGTATTAAAATCGCTATTGTTTTTCTGCAATTAGCTAATAGTGGCAACAGAAAAGTATTGGTATCGAGTATCGAAAATTTTTCGTTTAAAAAGTATCGGCGATACACAAATCAATACTTGATACAAAAATGATCGGCAATACAGCAACCAATACTGAAAAAGTATCGCCGATACTGTATTGGCCAATACCGATACTTCGATACTAACAACCCTGGATATAACTATATGCAAAGGTTTTGCAGGGTGCAGCTAGTTATAATTTATTTTTCAAACAGACATGGCAGGTTGTGTCTAGATTGTAAAACAAAAAAAGCCAAGTCGATAGAATAACCTAAAAAAAAAAAATCACTAATTCGACTTTATGAATTAACATGTCTCTGTCTGCATGGATCAATATGAGTAAAAAGTTGGATAAACTGGGTTTGATAAATAATTTGACGGGCCTATTTATGTAAACAGAGCTGTCTACGAAATCTTGCTGACCTCGACAGACTTCGAACCCGTGTATCACTGGAACAGTCATTTTTTTCTTAACGTGAGATGGTTCAATTATTTTCACACATAATTTTTTTTTAAACATGGTTTTATTTTTATTTTAACTTCACTTTCTGTATGTGTGTGTGTATGTGTGTGTGTTTAGTTTTAAAAAAAAATCTTTTAGCTTAATTTTGGACCTTTTCTCATTTAGGGAGAACGCTCAAATTTGGCACGCTTATAGATTCTTCATGACAATACGCTAATCTAATGATTTCGAAATTATAACAGAGATTTAATTTGTTTAGTTCTAAAGTGTAATCAGGTTATTGTGTTTTTGTTTTTTTTTAAACTAATCATATTTGTGCATTTTATTATTTTTGTAAAATACACACACACACACACACACACACACAAATTGTAAAAGTGGGGTGAATAATTTGTTTAAAGTATTTAGAGATTATTTCCCAGGGTGCCAAAGACGCATCCAAAACCGGAAACTAAAAGTGTAAACAAATATTGGTGAAGAGTTCGTTATAAACAAGATGTATTTAAAGTTTAGAGAGGGCTTGAATAGAAACAACCAGTTTGTTTTTTTGTTTGTTTTCATTATCAAGGAAAACAATGTGAATATAGAGCGGAGAGGGGAATGTTTTAATCAAAGTTGAGAAAATGTGAGAGAGCCAATCATAAAGAAATATGGCGATAATGACGTCATAGAACTTTGCAGTAAAAGTGCAAAGAAATTTATCGTAGCGATATCAACAGACACACACAAATAACAAATAATAATAATAGAATCCACGAAATTTGTGAAAGGAGAAAAAAAAAGTGAAGGAAAAAACATAAAGAATGATAAACATTAACGAATATATTCTACCAGTTGGGAAGTAAAAACAGGAGATAGACAGACGTACAAAGAGAAACACTCCATAGATACAAGATACAGAAATGAATTTACAAAATAAACATCTTGCAATTTTTTTTTAAACGCTTATTCTTATAAGTAAGGGGTATGGGGTGGCTTTTAAACAAAAGATAATATTATTTAGATCAGAAATAGTTTTTCTTTTCCCATAAGTGCTTTTTCTGAAAAGGGGTGGTGATTCCATACTCACCCACCCCCCTACCAGACCAACAAAAATAAGTTTTTTTGAGATGTTCATTTTTTGTAAAAAAAAATTCAAGTCGACCAACACTTTTTTCATTAATTTTATGTTTCACGTGTAAGAAAAGAGAAGAATGTTTCATTTCATTGCGGTTTGTTGGAAGGTGCCAGTTCCATCGTAGTCCCCTCGGTGTGTACTTCACACGATACTCTCTCTTCTATCTCAATTCCAACATCCCTGCACACACACACACACATCTTCTCATTTGTGATGTCACAGCCATAAAGTCACAGTCCTGTTAAGGATGAGATGAAATTTCTTAGATTCCCCTATAAACCACTAATGGGACGGTTTTTATGGTGCATTTCTTAGATACCTGCCATTTAGTGCAATGACCATTAAGGCACCACGGGAGACATAGCGGGGACTTTAACCCTGGCCAAATAATCCATTTGGTACTCACTGGAGATCGAGCCAGTGACCCTCAGGTCATCGGACGAGCGCTTTACCACACAACCCCTCCCCCCTCCCCAGGAAACCCCCCTCGGTAACGCCCCATTGTTGTTATTGTTTTATTGTTGTATAAAAAGGGCTGTCAACTCCGTGTGGTGCCTAACAGGCCTAGTGCAGCCGTAGCCTACATTTTGCCGTCCAGATATCACGTAACACGAGTATACAGTCACACAATCAAAGCGGTACATATCTTATATATATATATATATATATATATATATATATATATATATATATATATATATATATATATATATATATATATATAAATAAGCAAACAAATTCATCAGATTTGAAACATAGAACCAATTAATTTCGGTCCAACCTTTTTTTTTTCTAATTACTGCACTTGTTTATTTTGTAAAGTTGTCTGTTTGTGTTCCTGTGACGTGTGGTGTTTACGTTAGACGTCAGGTGTTGGTTGTACTAGAGTGTAGTGCTCAATGTTGTCATATACCACGATCCAGTCTTAATGTTAAAAAGTGTAAACAGGCTCATAGGGAACACGGACTAACCCAAGATGTAGGCGAAAAAATATTTTTTAAACCGCGTACCACGAATAGTTCTTAAAAATGACATAAGGGCCCCGGGGGCCCGAGGGCAAAAGGATGGAGTGTTTGTATGAAAATAAAATATTACTTAAATGGGAACGACATTGACCTGACAGTGCGGATAGCAGCAGAGTGTCGGCCGGATAAAACAGATTGGCAGCCCGCGGTCCTGTCCCAGTGGCCGTAATTTGTCAATGTCTGGATCAATCACTACGTCACACAAGGAATGATTTAGTCGGTGAAATCCTTTAGCTATTGTGTACTGACACCTAAATGAGTGCTGTATTATGTGCTGTATTATGTGTGGCATTATGTGCTGTATTATGTGTGGTAGTATGTGCTGTAGTATGTGCTGTAGTATGTGCTGTAGTATGTGCTGTAGTATGTGCTGTAGTATGTGCTGTAGTATGTGCTGTAGTATGTGCTGTAGTATGTGCTGTTGTTTTTTTAAATGCCGATAATTATCATTTTTTTAAATGAACCCTTTCCTGCCTAACTCCCCCCCCCCCCAAATGCTGCCTTAGCCTGACTCACGCCAAAAACAAAACTTCAATTAATTTTACTAAAAAAAAACTTGCGGTCTGTAATTAATCAAACAGTAATCAACATACTACAAAGAGATGTTTTTGTTTTGATTCTATTTCTGTCTCTCGGAGTCAAGGATGCTGTACTATTGGACGACTCTCTCTCACTTCCTCTATCTCAACTCCAACATCTCTCTCACGCACACGCGCGCATGTGATATAGCCAACATCATCTCATTTGTGATGTCACAGCCATAATGCTATTGCCTTAATATCACAGCCATAATGCCACAGTCATAATATCACACCCCTGATGCCACAGCCATAATGTCACAGCCATAATGCCACAGCCCTGGTGCCACAGCACTAATGTAACAGCCATAATGCCACAGCCATAATGTCACAGCCATAATGCCACAGCTCTAATGTCACAGCCCTGATGTCACAGCCCTAATGTCACAGCCATAAATGTCACATCGATGATATCACAGCCATAATGACTCTCACTAACTAACAACCAACACTCAGCTGTTTCTCTACAGTCCACAATCAAAACTCATCCTCTGACCAAACTGGGCACTGGGCAGTCGGTGAAATATCCTTAGTTGTCCGGCATACCGTGCCGCATACTCACGACATACATACAATTCATACCCACACATCGCAGTGCAAGGGGCGGCAGAGTGACCCAAACGCTTGTCAGAATGCTCAGACCCTTGAAAGCACCGTCGCTTTCGGAATTCAACTTGGCTTATTTTTTCTTTTCATGGGGGAGAGCGGAGATTACGCATGAAAGGAGGGGGGAGGACAGTGGTCAGTGTTGGTCAGTGGTCCTTTTTACTGTCTGCTGCTCCGCTGGGTCGTTAGTGGTAACAGAATATCTGCATGAATCAAATGACACGATTCTTCATAATAGTTTACCAGCTTCTCTAAATTTATCTCGTGCACACACACACACACACACATACACACACATATACACACATATACACACACATATACACGCACATATATACACACACATATACACACATATACACACATATACACACACACATATACACACACATAAATATGTCAACATTTAACCGCAGAAAGTCTCCACATCAAAGACCGCCAAGGAGTAAAGTCATGGGTTGGGTGGAGGGAGGGGTGGGGAAAGTTCTCCCTGACCTGATGACGTCGTACAAGGAGGAGGTACATCCAGAGCTGAGCGTCCAATTATATTGATTCCGTAACGCAGGATAATGCCCGACTATTACACCCCCCGCCCTCATCAATTTATTTTACCTCGCCTTTATTCGCTGTGGGGACGGGGTGGTGGTAGGGGGGGGGAGGGGAGGACTTCCCCTTTGTCTCTCAATTCTGTTGTATACTTCAAACATTATCTCAAATTTAGGTTAAAAAGAATGGGTGGGGCTGCTGGAATTTAAAAAAAAAACACACAGACAGACAAAACAAGCAATCTAAGCCTGTTCCATTCTGGACACAGGACGTGTTAGCGCATGTTCGTATTATGTATCAGTACGTTTGCTATCTTTCAGTAAATATTTGTAAATTTTGGAAATGTTTACAAATTCAATTGTGTAATGCATATATCTAAAAAAGATATTAAAAAGACGTTTCTTTATAATTGAAAACAAAATTATTTTCTCTTAAATCTAACTACAAGTGGTTTGTGGTCACTGAAATAGGACTCATAATTGAAACATTCTAAATTGTAGTCATTTAATCGTCCGAAAACTCCGTCAATTGTTGTTTTATATAAAGTACGGGAAGTAAGTCATGTTTAACAACTGTTACAAAAATAAATAATGATTACGCCCCTTTGATTAGCTTTTATTATTTATATTTAAAATATAAGCAAAACGGTACATAAAAAACTCTTATATTTTGGCCCTGAGAGGTCGAATCGCAAAATGGACTTTTGATGTACACTTGGCAGGCCAAGACCTACACAATGATATATACATCATGGGTCTAGGACTTATGGTTGCTGAGATATAGGGCGGTCCATTATTAATATAGCTTATATAGTAAAAAACGGTACTTTATAAGGCCCCTATACGGCCCTGAGAGGTCAGATCGCGAAATGGAAAAAAGTCATTTCTTGGCAGGCCAAGACCTACAAAATGATATATACATCATGGGTCTAGGACTTATGGTTGTTGAGATCTAGGGTGATGACGGACGGACGGACGGACAGACAGACAGACAGACAGACAAAACGGGGACAATAGAGCATTTTTTTCGAAAATGCTCTAAAAACACGAAAATGAACACAAAGACTAAACAAGACTACATTAAGTTTAAATAACATTGCAATGGAGTGCTACATATACCGCATAATAATATACATAAATAAAAGCGGTGTGGGTTCTGCGTTAAATCGAAAGTAAAGAATTAATACAACAGTATTCCAGTTTAAAATCGTCAAACTTAAACAATAGTGATAAATCATGAAAAAATCGGATCTGTCCAAAACCAAAAATAACCCTACTGATCACACCTAAGGGAAAATAACTCTATGCAAAGGTTTTGCAGGGTACAGCTAGTCTCTATACTTATAAGACGCATTTGTTGTCTGTCTGTCTGTCTGTCTGTCTGTTCCCTTATAACTCAAGATCCAGACAACCAAAAAACGTGAAATTTGTTACACATACACATAATTACATGGGGAAGGTTATAGGACAGGTTTCGTTTCATCTGGATGGGTAGTTTAATTGTAATTAATTTTTTTTTATTTTAGTATTTTACTATATTAAAGTAATCTCGACGGCGCCATATATAAAATTCCTCTGTGACGTCGTTTCCCGATGATCGAATAGAACTTGCGCGCTGGTGCTGTATTGTGTCTTTGTGCTGCAAAGAATTGTTGATGTTTTTTCATGCTTCCCTATTTGTACAGCTTGAGGAAGTTAAAGGAATGAAGAAGGATTATAGAAAAAGTGTGAAGCCATAATAATAAGTATATATATATATATATATATATATATATATATAGAGAGAGTATATAGAGAGAGAGAGAGGAGGATGGTAGGAGGGAGGGAGGGGGAGAGAGGGAGGGGGAGAGAGGGAGGGGGAGAGAGGGAGGGGGAGAGAGGGAGATGGAGGGAGAGAGGGAGATGGAAGGAGAGAGGGAGAGAGGGGGGGGAGGGAAGGAAAGAGAAAGGAAGAGAGGGAGTAGGATGGGAGATAGAGGGGAAGGAGGGAGAGAGAGGGGGTGGGAGAGAGGGAGGGAGAGATAAAGAGTGAGGGGGTTAGGGGAGGGAGAGAGGGAATGAGGGAGGGAGGAAGAAGGGGAGAGAGGGGAGGGAGAGAGGTGGAGAGGGAGGGAGAAATGGAGGGAGAGAGGGGGTTAGGGATGGAGAGAGAGGGGGAGGGAAGGAGAGAGGGGAGAGGATGGGAGAAATGGGAGGAAGAGATAAAAGAGAGAGAGAAGAGGGGGCAGGGAGGGAGAGAGAGGGAAGGAGGAAGGGGGAGAGAGGGAGGGAGGGGGTGGACAGGGGGGGAGAGAAGGAGAGGGAGATGGGAGAGGGAGGGAGGGAGGGAGAGAGAGATGGGAGGGAGAGAGGAAGGGAGAAAGGGGGTAGGGAGAAAACAGAAGGTAAACAGAAAACCTTATTTTAAACCCGGGCAAAGCCGGGTACTTGCAACTAGTATATAATATGTGTAAATCCTTTATAAAGGTTTTGTGTTGGATTATGTCTGTGTGTGTGAGGGAAGGAGGAGGGGGATTGTTTGTTAACTACCATCGATGATATTCATTAAAGTAATTATTTTAAGAAACAATTATATTTTTTTAAAATAAAAATAACTAATTTGTTTGTGCAAAGATGCAATTTAAAAAAAAAACCCAACTAAAAACACGGAATATACTAGAAATAGTCTCACCACGTGCACAAGAAACGAGTCAATTAACGAATCAATCAATGATTGTATTATTCTTGGATCAGTCTTTCACTAATTAGAATAAATAAATAATTCCCCGCAAACAATATCAACCAGTGTTATGTTTCTACCTCATACAACAACATCACAACAATAGCAATACACATAGAGATACTGTAGTTAACGATCAGACAGTTGGTGTAATTAATCATGTCTATAAATAGCGCACCCCCCCCCCAGGAGAACAAAGACGATTGCCCATAATTTAATTTTTTTTCTAATTATCTAAAACAAAAGAGAATAAACTTTTGAGTCTGGAGCTCTTCAAAAAATAAGAGTTTTCTTCCAGTTTTACGAAGTAATACGGAAAGGGCAAATGTGTGATTTATTTATGGGCTTCAAACAATGGTTTCAATAGTTGATGTAGCTAGTAATTGAATGAAAGATTTAATAGGAACTTACATGAAGTGACAGACTGACATAAAGTGATGGATTCATATGAAGTGAGGTATTAGCATTAATATAAAGTGAAAGATTAATATGAATGTCGAGCGCATTGCATGTGTTTTATACCGCACAAGTGTATGCATAGGCCCCCGTGCAAGTATACGTGTAGGGCCCCAGGCAAGTGTATGTTTGGGGCACAGGGCAAGTGCACTATGGGCCCCCCGAGCAAGTGTATGTGTGTGGCCCCGGGCAAGTGTATATTTGGGGCCCCTTTGCAAGTGTACGTATGGGCCCCCCATGTGCAAGTCCACGTATGGAGCCCCTGGCAGATGCACGTGAGGGGCTGTGCATTTAAACGACCATGAAATACGGTATCACTTTGCAAAGTGTGGTACGTGTACTCCAGGGGTGGGGGGGGGGTAATACGCGAAGAGTTTGTCTTCGGTAGGCCCTGGCAATGAGAACATTGGGAAAACATGTACGGCTAAATCGACAACAATGGAAAAAATGAGAAACCATGACCGTTAAATATGTGTACTTATATGCAACATTGTTTCGTTTTGTTTGTTTGTTTTTTTTTACCAACGGTACACAGATGTCGACAGTTTTGGGAAACACTGCGTTAGATCTTATCTATTATAAGTTCCAATCAGGCACGCCGAGAGGGGGGTGTGGGGGTCATTGCCAGGGAGGCCCCGCATCTGTAAGGGGCCCGCAATGATGTCCTGCCCTGGGGCCCGTGTTGGCTCTCGGCGCCACTGGTTCCAATAGATTATGAAGCATTGCCCATAAATGAACAGACGGTCGGAAAATGTTCTACATAAATTGAACAATCATGTCTTGGAACGAAATATGCCTATAGTGAAAGCAGAGAAATAGGGGAAAAAATGAAATCTGATCCACGTGGAGAGAGTAGAACAACACAAACAGCACGTGACAGAACGGAGAGAAAATGTAAACAAAGGAAAGGTAACTACGTCTGCAGCAGATTTAAAAGAAAATCAAGGGATGTTACCAGCTTTTAATCCAAGTAAATCTCAACCTAAATTTTTGCAGGTAATACCCAGAAAGCAGATCACAAAATCCACTTCAGATTCTAAAACTTGTGCTTTCACTAAGGTGAATCAATCTTAGAGGTGAAGCAACTCCAGAAGAAAGTGTTACAATTCTTTCTTCTTTACGCGTATATAGTAACGACTTTGATGTTGTTAGACTGGTAAGGACCTTTAATTTATTGCTGTATAAGTATCATGCACAATGACACACTTTAAAATTTTTCTAAAAAAAAAAAAATTGCCAGAGTCTAATAATAGGTCAATAGTTTATTCATATTGGAGCTATGTAAACCTTGTCAAAGAGCTTCATTTGGTCACCGTTGATATGTACCATAGATTTTACATAGAAGGTCTCTTTTGAGGCCCAATATATGCCAGTGGTGGATTCGACATCGTTTTCGACTAGCAACCCGAAGTATGCCCTTTTGAAAAGCGCCCAAATATACCCTACTCCCTGGGGGGGAGAGAGGGGGGATAGGCAAATAGGATTGTATCAAAGTGTAGCGAAATAAGAAAATAAACTGACATGAATTTACTTTTTAGCCAAAAAATTAACACAAAATTAAAATATATATTATTTTTTTGCACGTGCCAACACCTTAGTGTTTTCATGGTAGTATTTACAACATACATATTTTTTTGTTGATATTTTAAATCTTTTGGCGTGCCAAGAAAAAATTTTCTGGGGTAACGAAAACTACAGTGCTGGCGCACTGAAATATGTCTCGTACAAAACGTGAATGTGGGCACAGACAGCGGCCACCACCTGCCGCCTTCACCCCCCCCCCCCACCGCCCCGGACTTCCGAGGTTCGTACACAAATTCAAAGTCATTTCTACACAAGATTCTAGAAAAGCGACACACTGAAAAGTCACGGGCCGCTGACCAATGTTTGGTAGCCCCCCTCCCCCGGGCAGCAGAGCCAGGTCAAAAAAGGACGAAAATGTAGACTATGAAACACTAAGTGCTGAGGACTGATTAACAGCAATGCCATTTTGTCTCAGATTTGAATGATTATGCGACAATGACAATATAATGACAATACAATACAATGACAATACAACACAATGGCAATACAATACAATGACAATATAACACAATGACAATACAATAAAATGACAATACATACAATGACAATACCATACAATCAAAATACAATACAATGACAGTAGTACAATACAATAACAATACAATGACAATACAATACAATGACAATACAATACAATGACAATATAACACAATGACAATACAATACAATGACAATACAATACAATGACAATACAATGACAATCCAATCCAATGACAATACAACACAATAGTAAATACAATACAATACAATACAATGTACAATATAATACAATCACAATACAATACAATGACATTACAATACAATAAAATACAATATAATAAAAATATAATATAATTACAATACAATACAATGTCAATACAATACAGATACAGTACAGTAACAATACAATACAATAACAATACAATACAATAACAATACATTACAATACAATACAATACAGTAGTACAATACAATACAATAACAATACAAGTACAATACAATACAATACAATACAATACAATACAGTAAAATTTACAATACAATGACAATACAATGCAGCAGTACAATACAATAACAATACAATGCAATACGATGCAATACAATGCAATAACAATACAATACAATAACAATACGATACAATACATAATACAATATAATATAATACAATACAATACAATGCAATACAATACAGTACAGTACAGTACAATACAATACAATACAATAGTACAATACAATACAAATCAATACAATACAATACAATACAGTAGTACAATACAATACAATACATAATACAATATAATACAATACAATACAATACATTACAATACATAATACAATATAATATAATACAATACAATACAACACAATGCAATACAATACAGTACAGTACAGTACAATACAATACAAGTACAATACAATACAATAACCTGATAACATACAATAACAAAACAATACAATACACATACAATACAATAGCAATGCAAACACAATACAATATAACACAATACAATACAATAAAATAAAATACAATACAATAATAATACAATACAATACAATACAATACAATACAATACAATACCAATAACAATAAATACAAATACAATACAATAAAATACAGTAAAACAATATAATATAATACAATACATTACCAATAACATTAAGGAATAACAATATAATATAATAATAATACAATACAAGACAATACATTACAATACAGTACACATACAATACAATACAATACAATAGTACAATACAATACAATTACAATACAATACAGTAACACAATACAATGACAATACAGTACAGTACAGTACAATACACCACAACTGAAAATACAATACAATGACAATAATAACAAGATAACAATACAATACAATACAATACAATACAATACAATACAATACAGTCACAATACACTACAATAGACAATATAATACAATAATTTATACAATAACCTAATCCAATACAATACAAATACAGTATAGTATAATACAATACAATACAATACCAATAGGCATATTAATACAATACAGTACAATACATATACAATACAATACAATACAATACATTACAATACAATACAATACAATACAATAAACAGTATAGTACAATAACAATACAATACAATAAAATAAAATAAATACAATACAATATAATCACAATACAATACAGTACAATACAATACAATGACAATACAATACAATACAATATAACACAATAATAATACAATACAATAAAATAAATACAATACAATACAATACAATAAATAATACAATACAATACAATACAATACAATAATAATACAATACAATACAATATAATATAGTAAATACAATACAATCACAATATAATACGAATACAGTACAGTACAATGCAATACAATATAATAATAGTACAATACAATACAATACAATACAATACAATACAGTACAATACAGTACAGTACAGTACAGTACAGTACAGTACAACACAACACAACACAACACAATACAATACAATACAATACAATACAATACATACAATACAATACAATACATACAGTACAATACAATACAATACAATACAATACAATACAATACAATACAATACAATACAATACAATACAGTAGTACAATACAATACAATACAATACAATACATAATACAATATAATACAATACAATACAATACATTACAATACATAATACAATATAATATAATACAATACAATACAATACAATGCAATACAATACAGTACAGTACAGTACAATACAATACAATACAATACAGTACAATACAATACAATACAATACAATACAATACAATACAATACAATACAATACAATACAATACAATATAGTAGCAATACAATATAATGATAATAAAATACAATACAATACAATACAATGACAATATAAACAATATAATACAATACAATCACAATACAATACAATACAATACAATATAATAATAATATAATACAATACAATACAATACAATACAATACAATACAATACAATACAATACAATACAATACAATACAATACAATACAATACAGTAGTACAATACAATACAATACAATACAATACAATACAATACAATACAATACAATACAATACAATACAATACAATACAATACAATACAATACAATACAATACAGTAGTACAATACAATACAATACAATACAATACAATACAATACAATACAATACAATACAATACAATACAATACAATACAATACAATACAATACAATACAATATAATACAATACAATACAATACAATAAAATACAATAAAATACAATACAATACAATACAATACAATACAATACAATACAATACAATACAATACAATACAATACAATAAATACAATACAATACAATACAATACAATACAATACATGACAATATAACATTATGATAATATAATACAATACAATACAATACAATACAATACAATACAATACAATACAATACAATGACAATACTAATACAATAACAATACAATACAATGACAATATAATACAATACAATATAATACAATGTACAGTTACAATACAATAATACAATATAATACAATTATAATACAATACAATACAATACAATACAATATAATACAATAATAAAGACAATAATAACACAATGACAATACAATACAGTGACAATACATACAATACAATACAATACAATCATAATACAATACAATCACAATACAAATATAATTACATTAAAATATAATAAATACAATATAATTACAATACAATACAATACAATACAGTACAATAAACAGTATAATACAATAACAATATACATACAATACAATACAATAGAATACAATACAATACAATACAATACAATATATAAATACAAAAATACAGTACAGTACACAATACAATACAGTAACAATACATACACATAAACAGTATAATACAATACAGTACAATACAATGACAATACGATACAACCACAAATAAATTACAATAACAATACAATACAATTACAATACAATACAACGACAATACAATACAATACAATACAATACAATACAATACAATATAATATAATACAATACCAATACAATACAATACAATGACATACAATACAATATAATACAATACAATAGCAATATAAAATAATAACAATATAATAATATGATAATACATAGGTACAGTGTTAACAATACAATACAATATCAATACAAAAATAACAATAATTAATACAATATTGGAACAATAATACAATACATAATAACTAATATAATACAATAAGAATTATTAAATACAACACAATAAAATACAATAATAATATAATATACTAAAAATACATATAATTATAATAAATTTAATAATAATACAGTACGAGTATAAATGTATCATAATACAATTATTAAATATTAATATTAATATAATACACAGTACAGTAACAGTGCCAATACAATGTTAGTGAAAATAATAATTACAATAACAATACAAATAATAACAATACAATACATAACAGCTAAATACAACACAATACACATACAAAACAATACAATACAATACAATTATGAACTAACCTAATAACAATAAAATACAGTAGTAATACATACAATACAAAGAATACATAATTACAACATAATAATTATTAATAATAACACAAAACAATACAATACATTAATACACAACATAATATAATTAGCTAATACACAATACAATGCCAATACAATACAGT
>JAGDYQ010000256.1:0-58780 GCA_021962125.1 Bulinus truncatus
ATCTATCGGTTGTTTTCCACATGTTCATCTGTTTATCTACGTGTTGATTGAATTATTTGTATGACCATCTGCTTATCTACGTGTTGATTGAATTATGTGTATGACCAACTGTTTATCTACGTGTTGATTGAATTATGTGTATGACCATCTGTTTATCTACGTGTTGATTGAATTATGTGTATGACCATCTGTTTATCTACGTGTTGATTGAATTATGTGTATGACCATCTGTTTATCTACGTGTTGATTGAATTATGTGTATGACCATCTGTTTATCTACATGTTGATTGAATTATGTGTTTGACCATCTGTTTATCTACGTGTTGATTGAATTATGTTTGTGACTATCTGTTTATCTACGTGTTGATTGAATTATGTGTATGACCATCTGTTTATCTACATGTTGATTGAATTATGTGTATGACCATCTGTTTATCTACTCGTCCATGCATTGATCTAACTTGTACAGATCTCTCTGTTTATGTATGTCCCCATCTTTCTGTTTATGTATGTACCTCTCTTACTGTTTATGTATGCGCCTATGTCTCTCTATATTTATTTAGTCTGTTTAATCTGTTCAATTATTGATGTTGATGTCCAGGTATCAATCACATGTGGATACATTTCTCTGGAGCAGTCAAACAGTACCACTCGAAACAGTTGTCCTGGCAAACTGACCACACGTGTCCTACGGGCACTGTCCATGATTAAATCTACATCCAACTTCACTGCCTGATCCATCAATTCATTAACATAATCCTGGACACCACCTCGAAATGACCGGGCTTCAACCTAATCTTAAACCAACTTGTCCGTGAGAATAATGACCGGTTTCCACCGCGCCTCCCACAATTTCATTTGTATCCTTCATGGAGACTTCATGGGCCATTACCATTGAACGGTTAAGAGGGGGGAGGGGGGGGGAGGGCGTTGGACTATATGACTTATGGTTTACCTTTAACCCTAACCTTGTGAATGGAAATCATTACGTCTAGCTAGTGACTACTCGACATCTATTTGTCTCTCTCGATCTGTGTCCAGAATATATCAGCGAATGTTTCGTGTGTTCACGATATTACTTTACCTCCAACGCACATGCACACCGTACAACACATGCGCACCGTACAACACATGCGCACCGTACAACACATGCGCACCGTACAATACACTCGCACATAACACGAATTTTTTTTTTTAAGAGCAAGTAAATAAGGTAGACAATTTTGATGAGTGTTCTTTAATTTAGAAACAATCCTACTATCGGATTAATTCTCTCCCCTCGCCCCCGCCCCCACCCCCCTGGCGTCTAACTGTTTTGTTTGGTTGTTTCAGATCATTCAATTACAATCAAATGGAAGCCTGGTATTATTAAACCGGTCAGAGAAATCAGTCTTAGGCAATGTCACCAACACTATAGGGTTGGGGGGGGGGGGATATCATTGGTGTAATATCATTGGTGTACAAGACGGTGTACATCTAGATTTGTATAAATGATTGTGTACTGTTTTGAACATACTGTCAATAGGCTGATTGTTATCTAGAATGTTTCATAAAAACAACAACAACAACGATATGCAGCTTGGTGTGCAATGTGTAAGAAACACAGAGGTTGGGTTATATAAAATGTTAAAGAGAATGTTGTACAGTATTTTGTTCACAATGATTGTAATGATTGTAAACATGTAGTTAGGCCAACACAGTATAGAATGCACAACGTAAAGGTGCAAGTTGACATAAATCTGGCTTATTTTTCTTCTGTCTATTTTTGTCAAAGTAACCCCTCGATTTATATCCATTTATTTTGTCAAAGTAACCCCCCCCCCCGATTTATATCCATTTATTTTCTCAAAGTAAACCCCGATTTAATACATCTTTATTCTGCTTCTTTCTACAAAATGAATAATGAATATTAGTTCATAAACATATACTAGTAATTTTTATGGTTCATTAATTATAAACAATGTTCCCTCTAGTTGATATATATTAGTAATTTGTTTGTTGGTCATAGCAAATTTTCCCTCTAGTTTTTTCCGAGGGCTTTGTGGGTAAAAAAATAGTGTCTGTGCTAAACATAATGGTACAACTATAATATTGACCCACTAAAAGCAGCATAATGGTACAACTACAATAGTGACCTACTGAAAGCAGCATAATGGTACAACTATAATAGTGACCAACTGAAAGCAGCATAATGGTACAACTATAATAGTGACCAACTGAAAGCAGCATAATGGTACAACTATAATAGTGACCTACTGAAAGCAGCATAATGGTACAACTATAATATTGACCCACTAAAAGCAGCATAATGGTACAACTATAATATTGACCCACTAAAAGCAGCATAATGGTACAACTATAATAGTGACCTACTAAAAGCAGCATAATGGTACAACTATAATATTGACCCACTAAAAGCAGCATAATGGTACAACTATAATAGTGATCTACTGAAAGCAGCATAATGGTACAACTATAATATTGGTTTACTGAACACAACACTTGTAATGTATGTGGCGCGAGGTCTGCGAGGTCTGCTAGCTGTGTGCGCGGTCTGAGAGTGGTGTGCGCGGTCTGAGAGTTGTGTGCGCGCACACACGCACAAATTTTAGAAGAAACGCTAGTTGCAGCTTCTTCCTGGTCATGAAACAAATATTGAAATGACCCTATAAATAGCGATACGAGGAAAAAATATGGTCGATTAGACTAAAATAAAACTTGAAAAGAGCTAAGCTTTTCTTCTTTTATCAGTTTGAAAAGCGTTTAGTAAAGGTTCAAAGTTGTCGATTCAACATTTTACTCTTTAAAGACGCACTTCGAATCACAGTAAAGTAAAACGTGTTACATCTTTAAAATAAGATTTTTATTTAAAGAATTTCATAAGCAGGAGAAACCGTTTTTTTTTTGGTCCAAGACTGAATTCCATTTCATTTGGTTGTCATCGTAACATTATGAAGAATCACGACATCAAAAGATAGGGAGGATTGGGGGGGGGGGTATAAACGTTTTAGATGTAATACCTGTGTCTGTAGAATGTAAGACGACTAGGAGGAGCTTCTTAAGACATCAGGTCATAATTTCATCCAAACGATTCAACCTGTGATGGGAAGATACACAAACACACATACAAACACAAAAATAATATATATATATATATAAATGTAATTAGTCCCCCATATGTGACTAATGAACAGGTGTGAGTTTAAAAAAGACTATATACCTACTTCACTAAAGTATTAATGGTGTGAATGATTGGAATCAATTAGATTAACCCTGCTAACTTATCACAGGTGACAGAGAATATTTTGTTATGGTTTATTTTTTCGTCTCGGTTTACGGCGATTACAGTATTCATGGAATACCTTCGTATGGATGTTCGTCGTGAGTTTTTTTCTGTACATGTACTTAAAGTACCCGAGTTTTTACTGTAAAGTACTTGAAGTACCCGAGTTTTTACTGTAAAGTACTTAAAGTACCCGAGTTTTTACTGTAAAGTACTTGAAGTACCCGAGTTTTTACTGTAAAGTACTTAAAGTACCCGAGTTTTTACTGTAAAGTACTTGAAGTACCCGAGTTTTTACTGTAAAGTACTTAAAGTACCCGAGTTTTTACTGTAAAGTACTTGAAGTACCCGAGTTTTTACTGTAAAGTACTTGAAGTACCCGAGTTTTTACTGTAAAGTACTTGAGGTACCCGAGTTTTTACTGTAAAGTACTTGTGGTACCCGAGTTTTTACTGTAAAGTACTTGTGGTACCCGAGTTTTTACTGTAAAGTACTTGTGGTACTCGAGTTTTTACTGTAAAGTACTTGTGGTACCCAAGATAAGAACTTGCAACATTCTCAATTTCTCATTAAACAATGTTTCCATTTCTATAACAACACGCCTTCATGAAAGAATCACATTTACAGGCCCCTCTTTCATTGATTATACTGGCCACTGTACACGTCTATCCATCATGTCCATGTATTATGCCATGTACACTATCTATGGTTAGTGTTTAAATGGACGCTATTAGTTTAAGAGACAGTTAATATAATATATGTGTTATAATATATGTGTATGTGTATATATATATACTAGCTGCAAGTACCCGGCTTTGCACGGGTTTAAAATTAGGTTTTCAGTTTACCTTCTGTTTTCTCCCTACCCCCCTCTCTCCCTTCCTCTCTCTCTCCCTCCCCCTCTCACTCCCTCCCTACCCCCTCTCTCCCTTTCTCTTTCCCTCCCTCCCTTTCTCCCTCCCTCCCTCTCCCTCCCTGCCTCCCTAACTCTCCCATCTCCCGCTCTCTCCCTCCCTCCTTCTCTCTCCCCCTGTCCTTCCCCCTCCTTCCCTTTCTCCTCCTTCCTCCCTCCCTCTCTCTCCCTCCCTGCCCCCCTCTCACTCTTTATCTCATCCCTCCCATTTCTCCCATCCTCTCTCTCCCTCTCTCCTTCCGTCCCCTTTCTCTCCCTCCCTAACCCCTTTCTCCCTCCCTCCTTTCTCCACCCCTCCCTCTCCCATCCCCCTCTCTCTCCCTCTCTCCCGCCCTCCTCTCTCCCCCTCCCCCTTCCTCCCCCTTCCTCCCTCCCTAATTTCCTCTCTTCCTCTCTGCCCCCTCTATCTTTATCTCTCTATCCCTCCCTCTCTCCCACCCTCTCTCTCCCTCCCTCCCCTCTATCTCCCTCCCTACTCCCTCTCTCCCTCCCTTCCTTTATTTTTCCTTCCCTCCCTTTCTCTCTCCCCTTTCTCTCTCCCTCTCTCATCTCCCTCTCTCTCCCTCACTCCTTCTCTCTCCCCCTCTTCCTCCCTCCCTCCCCTCCCTCCCTCCTCCCTCCAACCATCCTTTCCTCTCTCCCCCTACCCCCTCTCTCTCTTTATCTCTCTCTCTCCCTCCCTCCCCTCCCTCTCTCTCTCTCTCTCTCTCTCTCTCTCTATATATATATATATATATATATATATATATATATATATATATATACCATACTGACTTTGTCTACTGTCGAATCTACTGCAACACATGACATATAGCCTAATGTCACGTGGCATGTTGTAGCCCCTGCAGTTCTCTGCCACTACACGATGTTCTGGTTTCCCCACATTTGGTCGGACCAAAAGGGACATAATTGAAAAAATACCCTGCAGAGTGATCTGAGATGGAACGGAGGGTTGAAGGGGGATTCAAGGGGGAGATAAAAGAAAAAAAAAGAGCAGATAATTGACAACAGACCCAGGGCTTCACTAAAGTTCAGGTCATAACAGAGCTAGTGTTTTACAGATGATCGGGGAGTCTTAAACTGACTGTGAGGGGACCCCCTTGTCGTAAATGCAGAACGGCAGCTCAGTTGAAAATGTTAAATATTTATTATAGTGACGAGTACAGCGTTGGTTATTAATGTAAGTTTACTATTGCTTGTGTCCAAACTTGAAGTATGTAGTGGCGTAACTAAGCGGGGAGGATGGGTGGGGGCGAAGATGGTGATCCGCCCCCATGTGGTACTTTTTTTGCTACCAATTAAGTTCAACATTTTAACCTTTTTACTACTTTAGCAGTAATTGGGCTGCATTTTTAGAGCCAATGACACTAGGTCTACCACTGAATAAAGTTCTTTGTTGAAGTTGTTGTGGTTTTGTAGTGACTAGACTTATTCTAGTTCTCTGGGGCCATGGGGGATGGGGGGGGGGAGTCTCCTCTGACTGAAAACTGTGTCGGCTGGTGCGTAGAGTGCTCCTGATGAGTACCTCTCTGCACTCACTTAACAGGTTGTTTCAATCAAGTGAGTACGTTTTATCGTTGGTAGTAGTGTCTGAATGAGTGATGCGGGGACCAGGAAGTTACTGGTTGCACAGGCTACTTGTTGCACACGCTACTTGTTGCACAGACTACTTGTTGCACAGGCTATTTGTTGCACAGGCAACTTGTTGCACAGGCTACTTGTTGCACAGGCTACTTGTTGCACACGCTACTTGTTGCACAGGCTACTTGTTGCACAGGCTACTTGTTGCACAGGCTACTTGTTGCACAGGCTACTATTTGTATAAGTAACTGATTGCCAAGGCTACTGGTTGCATAGGTTACATGTTGCCCAGGCTACTGGTTGCTCTGGTGACATGTTGCCCAGTTTACAGGCTGTCTAATTAACTGGTTGCCATGGCTACTGGCTGCATAGGGCAATGATGCCAAGATCACTGGTTGCCCAGGAGGCGGGTACAAATTTCGCGCTATGGCCTCCGTGGTGTCACCAAGGCAACGGCGGCCATCGCTGATATTGATGATGCAAGAAATTGCATCCTTTTGTGTATGGCCGCCGTAAGGTCAATATTTGTATGCAACACTCGTTACCCCATTTGTTTACAATGTTCATTAATAAACTCAAACCATCACCGCTGTCTACATTGTGACGTGTCTCGAATACTTGAGTACGTACAGAGTTGGCCAAACTTTTATTCTTATGTTTTTATGTTGTTGTTTTTTTTTGCATTTAAGTTTGTTCCGGAACATCTCAATGCATGACCTAAGTCCTAGTTTTTGCTTGAGCCGAAATGTTCTCAGTGCACAACGGTCTTTGGAAATGGGAAGGGGGGGAAGGGTGGAAACACAGTTCGCTCACTAACGTCTTGAAATTTAGATGTGTATAACAAATCAATCTGACCAAGTGGTCAATACAATTTTTCTGGCCTAAGCTCACCAGACTCGGCGTCCAGTGACATTGTTCTGTAGTTAAAGAAATGTTTTTATCTGTTCCGTAAAGTTGTACACTCTCTCGACTACTCAAAAGCTTCCTGCGTAAAAGTATGCTTTTGTGGTGGTCTTTTTCGTTAATCCTTTCTTAGACTTCCATTAATAATAATACTTCATTATCTTGAAAGTGCAAGACGTGTTATTACTTCAAGGGGAGGAGGGGAGTTAATTTCAAACTATTAAAAAAATACAGATGTTCTAATAAAACTCACTACTCCCACCGAAAAGAAAAAAATAAATAAATACAATGTGTTTGTGTTGACAAATTGACCGGATGTTTGCCTGATTTTTTTATTTATGTGTGTGTGTTTGTGTGTGTGTGTGTGTGTGTGTGTGTGTGTGTGTGTTTGTGTGTTTCTGTGATACAACTTTCTGAACGCTCCAGTCAATCAGGGGAAGGAATTAATTATACAGTATAGCAAACAATTTATTGGGGTTGTCGGTACTTAACCCAGGACAATAATCATTTCATGTCAATGTGATGTAATGAACGTATTAAGAACGTTCTTTATTTACATGGGGAAGAAGAAGAAGAAGAAGAAGAAGAGAGAGAGAGAGAGAGAGAGAGAGAGAGAGAGAACAAAACATACGAAAGTTAGTGCTATGAACGGCTTAAATACCAAGAGCTGTTAAATGTAATGTAATCACAATGATTTTAAAATCATTTAATTCCGGATGTTCAATGATTCCAAGTGAGTTTTAAATGGACTGTTTCAATGGATTTGTTTCAATGGACTGTTTCAATGGACAGTTTGGACTGTTTGGACTGTTTCAATAGACTTTTTCAATGAGCTGTTTGGACTGTTTCAATGGACTGATTCAATGGACTGTTTGGACTTTTTCAATGGACTGTTTGGACTGTTTCAATGGACTGTTTGGACTGTTTGGACTGTTTCAATAGACTTTTTCAATGAGCTGTTTGGACTGTTTCAATGGACTGATTCAATGGACTTTCAATGAGCTGTTTGGACTGTTTCAATGGACTGATTCAATGGACTGTTTGGACTTTTTCAATGGACTGTTTGGACTGTTTCAATGGACTGTTTGGACTGTTTGGACTGTTTCAATAGACTTTTTCAATGAGCTGTTTGGACTGTTTCAATGGACTGATTCAATGGACTGTTTGGACTTTTTCAATGGACTGTTTCAATGGACAGTTTGGACTGTTTGGACTGTTTCAATAGACTTTTTCAATGAGCTGTTTGGACTGTTTCAATGGACTGATTCAATGGACTGTTTGGACTTTTTCAATGGACTGTTTGGACTGTTTGGACTGTTTCAATGGACTGATTCAATGGACTGTTTGGACTGTTTCAATGGACATATATAGTAGAGGTTATTAATATTGACCTAGGGTGCTATCTCTTCTGTAAATGTAACATTTCAATGGCATTGTAAGGTACCCATGAATGCGTTCTAAGATCACAACCTTTCAGAGCTGATATTCGGAGGGGGGGCGTGAGCGTGGTGGGGAGAGAGAGAGAGAGAGAAAGAGAGAGAGAGAGCAACATAGTTTTCGGGACCTCTTAGGAAACAATTGGCTCCTCTAGTAACGGCTGATTTGAGCCATGAACTATTCTGATAGACATATACCCAGCTCCACCTGTGTCTATCTGAACCAGTGATTTCCCTAACTGGGGCATGCTTGCTATTTGTACTAGCTACACGTCCGCGACTGAGGTCTTTGAACAAACTACTTTACTAATACCATTTCATTGTAAAAAAAAACATGGTTGTGAGCCAGTAGTCGTGGTTCGAGCCCCAGTGACGAGATGTGTCCTACCTGATGTCTCCATAGATCTTGATGTCTCGTTATTGGCGACGAAGTAGAAAGTGCTGTCCAAATATAGTGGACACTGAATCAACTGTCCGAGTAGTGGACACTGGATAAATTTTCGAAATAGTGGGCACTGGATAAACTGTCCAAATAGTGGACACTGGATAAACTGTCCAAATAGTGGACACTGGATAAACTGTCCAAATAGTGGGCACTGGATAAACTGTCCAAATAGTGGACACTGGATAAACTGTCCAAATAGTGGGCACTGGATAAACTGTCCAAATAGTGGGCACTGGATAAACTGTCCAAATAGTGGACACTGGATAAACTTTCCAGATAGTGGGCACTGGTTCAGTTAGTTTATAGGCCAGTACAAGTGTAGCCGTGCCTAAAGTACATAGACCAGTACAAGTTTAGCCGTGCCTAAGTTCATTGAAAGCCTGATTCCAATGTTTCAAATAATGTAAGCTAAACAGCCATAACATTTACAAATTTAAGAAAATTATTTGAAAGAGGTATTGAAGTAATAAAAAAAAAAGACTTGTTATTCGAAGGCCAACCAATAGCGGAGTATTTTGGTCATCGTTGGACAAGTACTTGGAATATTAACCTTAAAAAAATCGTGTCTAATAAATGTACAGTTACTTCTTACACAAGCAAGCTAGTGTTGTTTGTTATCACAATCTTCACAATGTCCTGCAGTAGATTGGGGCCCGTGTTCAATACCAGACTTCGATTTTATTATGTTCCCGATCTGTTCCCTGTCACGCCCACACATAAACACACACACACACACGCACACAGTCTGCTTGTGGCCTAATTACATTGTTTATATTTCATAGAAAAAAACTCAAGATTGACCTAATCATTGTGCTCAGACCATTCTCCGTTGATCTAAGCTTTGATTTCCCCGATGGTAACACTAACTGGTGGAAGGTTGGCATCTTTCTAACACCCTCTGGTATAACGCATGTAGCTTGTGGTACTGACAGATTGTTTGTGTGTGTGTGTGTGTTCTGACACCTTTTTTAAAACAGTCTGGCATAAGCAATATGTAGCTTGGTACTGAAAGATTGGGTGATGTGTGAGTGTGTGTGTGTGTTTGTGTGTAGACTTCTGGGTGCACCTTGACATCTTCTTAATGTATTACTACGCGTTATGGTCTAAATAGTATGACAGACTCTTTACATCTTAGGAAGACCCAGGACCTATAAATTCACATGAATCTTAAGTATTACATGAATGACAATGACATGAATGACAAGTCTCTATTCTTCTGTCTATTTGTAAGACGTCTGAACTGTATTACTGTTGAGCGTCTGTATTAATTGTTGAACATTTAACAAGAAATGGTTTTTGCTTTGTTTTCTGTTTCTTTAAATATCCTTTTAAATTATTTGGCCAATCAGCACATATTTATACGAGGAATGGCACAATTTAAAAAAAATATATATATATAATTGCCCGATAAAACGCGCGTCTTTAAAAAAAATTCGTTTATTTCAAAGTTTTTTGTCCATTCATAATAGTTATTATTTATCATTATTGTTTACATTTACACCATCGTCCAAGACTTTCTTCATTATCTTTAGAAAAACGTTTCCGTTTTCACTGACCTTCACCCCATTCAGTGGCACAGTTACCGGACAACTTCAGGGACGCTCACTCTTTTGGGATTTAAACTAACCAGTGACCAGTAGGTAATTTTTTTTAAAAATCAGTTTACACCAGGTGCTGTGAGATACAATAAGGTGACCATCTGGAGTAGGACTGCAGTCCATCACCCGGATTGATTAGTTTCTAAATGACTAAATGCGTCGATTTTTTTTTTCAGTTACACTTGTCATCGCAGTACATATGATTCTTTTATTTTTCACATGCGACAATACACACAGATAAAGTATATATATATATATATATGTGTATATATATATATATATATATAATAGCGGTGTGGGTTCTGCGTTAAATTGAAAGTAAAGAATTAATACAACAGTATTCCAGTTAAAAATACAATCAAGAAAAATTCGGATCTGCCCGAAACCAAAAAAATAACCCAGCCTACCGATCAAGTCTAAGGGGATATAACTCTATGCAAAGGTTTTGCAGGGTACAGCTAGAGTACAGATAATGTACGTGAGTATATAATGTTCCCCATACACGGCAGGACACAATGGAGAACGACAGCACTATGTTACAGTCCTATGAGATCCAGTAAATATGTGTACATCTTGGCTCTTGCAACAGTTCTGTATTTGAACATATCCACAATTTATCCATCGTTCAATCCATACATCCACGCATCTCATGTTATCTGTTTATTTGTCTATATGTCCATCTGACTATATAGATAGATAGTAAAATCTACTGTCAACGCAACAATAAAATGGAATGAGTGGTGTGGGGTCATATTAAGATTAAGACAGTCAACAAGCACACTTCTCTTGATACAACGAGAAAGGTGCGAGTCATTAACAGGAATAGAACTTTGTTAATCATCAACAGGAATAGAACTTTGTGGGTCATCAACAAGAATAGAACTTTGTGGGTCATCAACAGGAATATAACTTTGTGAATCATCAACAGGAATAGAACTTTGTGAATCATCAACAGGAATAGAACTTTGTGAATCATCAACAGGAATAGAACTTTGTGAATCATCAACAGGAATAGAACTTTGTGAATCATAAACAGGAATAGAACTTTGTGAATCAAAAAATGTGAATCATCAACAGGAATAGAACTTTGTGAATCATCAAGAGGAATAGAACTTTGTGAATCATCAACAGGAATAGAACTTTTTGAAACATCAACAGGATTAGAATTTGTGTGAGTCATCAATCGCAACTTGCTGCTATTTAAATGTTGACCTCATACTCTAACCAATCAGTAATTTGGATTGTTCCCCGTTGATTGGTGTCCCACAAGCTCTGACCATCTGACCACCGGGGAATTGAAACTTGTTACCTCTAGATTGTGTGACCCAGACCCAGCTTGCAATTAAAGTCACGTGGGAAATACAAAATGTATAACATTTTGTGCTCACAAAACAATATATAAAACATAAAGACCATATGTTCTGAAGTCAAGCGACAACTTTCATAAATTGTGTGGCTTCAACTTTAAAAACCAGTTGACAAAACAAATACTTTATGTGACTTTAGTTAAAACTAAGACACACTTTGCCTCATTTCTTGTTGACTTATTGAATTCTACCCTCCCCACCCCCCGGGTGTCCATCATACCCCCACTCCCTCCCATTTGCCCTACGTGTCGTGAATAACGGGTCTGTGTTCTCCCCTGGTCTTCATAACAACGTCATTTGTGATTCTCAATTAATGTCTGGCCGCCCAATGTCCGCGGTAACTGAATGTCCTCACGACTGTCCTGTCACGTAAAGGATGACCAGACGTGGACGTACGAATAGACATCAGCTGCATCTGTCTCCCCCTCCCACCCCCCAACCATGTCCATATGATTTCTTGTACTCATTGGGAGAGGAGGTGATAGCTAAAAAGGTATTTTGCCCCGGGCGCGATGTAAGCTCTCTACGCCACAGTTCGATACATATCTCCCCCCCCCCCAATCTTAACAACAAGTGTGGTATATCTACATCACTAACGTTGTATGTGTATATGCATGTGAGTAAGTATGAGTGGATGCGCTTGACCATCGGTCATTACCTTTAGGTCAACACAGCGATGCATCTAAAGAATTTTTTTTGTACTGATCAGCTAGTAAGATGTACTAATACCCTGATTAATCATGATTTACTTCAGTTTGAAAGTTTCTATGACTATGACAATGTACATGTAATTCAATAACCTCAAATATCCACAAACACTTTAATATTATTGGTTATAGACAAAATATTTCTCTTATATTTTGATGGAGCCAGTCATATCTTGTTGAATGACAAATGGATGTCTATAGAACTACAAGTTCAGTTTAGTGTCTCAAGTAGCTAACACTGATCTGTTAAGTCCCACTAAGAATGGGAAACGTTGTACCAGTATGGGACTAATTTTGTAGTGACCTCCACTTTCATCCAGACCATAACTAATGACCTGCTGCATCGTAATAATAGATAGATAGATAGATTAGATAGATAGATAGATAGATAGATAGATAGATAGATAGATAGATAGATAGATAGATAGATAGATAGATAGATAGATAGATAGATAGATAGATAGATAGATAGATAGATAGATAGATAGATAGATAGATAGATAGATAGATAGATAGATAGATAGATAGATAGATAGATAGATAGATAGATAGATAGATAGATAGATAGATAGATAGATAGAGGGATAGATAGATAGATAAACATGTTTATTTTACCGACAACCTAGACAAAGTATTTAAGTCACATATACATGTATAAATAATGTAATATAAAAAAATGTTCAACTCTAGTCCAAGGGGTGGACAAAGTGCCAAATACTCCATCACTGACAGTGGACAGGTCAGATTGTCTACTGAGGGAATAATCTGATCAATTTAGATTTTATTGAACAGCTGAAGTATAGAATGTGACAGCTCGATACTGACATTGTGTGGTCAGATATTGACATTGTGTGGTCAGATACTGACATTGTTTGGTCAGATATTGACATTGTGTGGTCAGATATTGACATTGTTTGGTCAGATACTGACATTGTTTGGTCAGATATTGACATTGTGTAGGCAAATATTGACATTGTGTGGTCAGATATTGACATTGTGTAGTCAGATATTGACATTGTTTGGTCAGATATTGGCATTGTGTGGTCAAATACTGACATTGTTTGGTCAGATATTTACATTGTGTGGTCAGATATTGGCATTGTGTGGTCAGATATTGACATTGTGTGGTCAGATATTGACAATGTGTGGTCAGATATTGACATTGTGTGGTCAGATATTGGCATAGTGTGGTCAGATATTGACATTGTTTGGTCAGATATTGGCATTGTGTGGTCAGATATTGACATTGTGTGGTCAGATATTTACATTGTGTGGTCAGATATTGGCATTGTGTGGTCAGATATTGACATTGTGTGGTCAGATATTGACAATGTGTGGTCAGATATTGACATTGTGGTCAGATATTGGCATTGTGTGGTCAGATATTGGCATTGTGTGGTCAGATATTGACATTGTGTGGTCAGATATTGGCAATGTGTGGTCAGATATTGACATTGAGTGGTCAGATATTGACATTATGTGGTCAGATACTGATATTGTATGGTCAGATATTGACATTGTGTGGTCAGATACTGATATTGTGTGGTCAGATATTGACATTGTGTGGTCAGATACTGATATTGTGTGGTCAGATATTGACATTGTATAAAAAGACGGTAACATAAGACAGTCAGATACTTACACACAGTGGTCAAAACATGACATAAGTTGACATTGATTGACCAGATGCTGACATTAGCTAGATAATGCCATTGTGTTGTCAGATACTGATAATTTATATATAATTAGAGAGGGAGGGATCATATAGTGACCCTAGGTGTTGAGTTGCTGACTGTATGTGGTTAAAAGTTATCTAGGTGACCTATAATTTGTCTTCGTGTGAACGTTTGTTGTTTCATTACTATTTATCAGGACAGCGTGTATGTAAGAAGCCGAATTGAACTTGCGCGCGGGTGCTGTATCGTGCCACACCATTCTCTAACAAAATAAAGACGAAATGGCAGAGAAAAAAAAATTAATTTGTTCATTCTTGCAATGCTTCGTTTTGATTTTAACATTGAGAGAATTAATTACTGTTGAAACAAATAATCCTAAGTTATTAGCGTTGATGGGTAAAACGTAATTTGTGACGCATGAAATGTAGGTCATTTCTGCACATTACTTAGGTGGCATAAATTAGCACCCATATCTTTACCTAATGGTGTGTTAAAAAGGTTTCAAGTGTCACGTTCGAACACCCGACTTACCGGGCACCGCCGGGAACACTGCTAGTTAAAAAATAAAATAAAAAAGTAAAACTAAAAAAAATAAACGTTATGACATAAATTAAATTTATCAAACTTTAAAATATTTTTTCAGCTAAGAAAACATTTGAACAGTGACCAATAAATGTATTAAGTTAAATGTTTATAGATATATATATATATATATATATATATATATATATATATATATATATATATATACACTGTTTTTATGAATTGATAAAAAAAAACTAAATTAGGTTTCACGTGTTATGTATATTAACAATACACTTTGTATTTGCGATGAGGTATCTCCATTTTGTCATTGTATTTTAGCTACAGAGACATTGTTCCACATTTATAGGAAATGTTCCAGCATCTAATCATTAATTTCTTTGTTTTGTTTTTTTTCTAACGTTACGTTCTCTGTGATTGAAATTGATATCCACTTCCACGAAAGGAAACAAAAATACTATTTCTTTTTTTTTTGTTTGTTTTTGCAATCCCTTCATTAGCACAACATCAACAACAGTAGCCAACATCGAGTGAAAGAAACAGAGAGATTTTCTGTTTGAATATTTATGTGTTGTTCTATTTACAGAGGTCACAATATAATTCAACATTTGATCGGAACTAAATTAAAGAAATAATCATTTTTTTTTACAATAACAAGCAACAACGGTTTTTTTAATGACATGCCAGTATTAGGCTATCATTCATTTTTGATGATAATAATAATAATAATACCACTAAGTTATCATAATAATAATACCACTAAATGAGTAAATGACTGCTGTACAGTGCAGGACACAAAAAAGACTTGTTCCAAAAACTAAACACACTCCCCCCCCCCATTTTATTTTTCAAGCAAACTTTTCAAAATATTTCATAATAAATCTCTCATTCAATAATGAAATTAAGGGGAAACAAATCTTCTAGCTTAAAGTTCAGAAGGGGAGATTACCATCCTTCGTGTCAACAAGCATACGTTTCGAAATGTCTTCCAGAGCCGTAGCCGTACGAACGTGCCTACCGGACGGATCTCTTACGATGCGCACAACCAACCGCCCACTTTGACCTCGCCGCCAGCCCCCCTACCCCCTCCCACCCACATCCTAATAAATCTTTTATTGTGTTGTCCAGTACAGGGACGAGTCAAGAGTGAGTCAAGACCATGGGGCAGTCCAGGTGTAAACACAGATGAATCCTTTGAAATAAAGTTGCATGCTTAAATCAACGGTGCTTTTATAAAGATTTTTAAAAAATAAAACGAGTTGCGATTTGCGACAATGTAAAAGTACATGAAAAAAACCCAATAAACCTTCGGTTTCTCACCAATCAGTTAATCCACCTGTAAAAAAACACTGACTCAATTTTCCAAGCAAGAAGATAATAGTGCATGTAGATTATTTATTTTTTAGCCTCCGAACCAAAATGTTCCTTCATTTAAAAAAAAAATAAAAAAAACTGACGAAAAAAATAATAATATTTTACGACGTATAAATAATTTAGTTAGAGATTATCTGTATATAATCTTGAACCCAAATAAATAAAGTCAACATATCTTCTACCGTACAGTACATCGCATTAATTTAATCCACTGGACTGAATAAATAAAGCCAATGGCGTATATTTAAAATTTTACCCGAGCAGGTATTTTAACATGCTTCACTATCCATAAATCTTTTAAAATAAACAATCTGGGTTTTTTTTTAAAAAAAAAACACAAAATCCCATATTCTGAGGACTACTGGCCTAAACAGGGCCCAGGGAATAACACCAGGTTGTTTATTTAATGATCTGTAGTCTTAAGGTCGTGAGGACCGTAGGCAGAGGGGGGGGGGGAGGCACGTTTGTTTGTCTAGAATGGATAGAACAATAATCCCCACGTATTTTATATCTTTTGTTTTACATATCTACCCAATTGTTTACAGTGGACAACCGAGTGTTTCTTGGTAAAGATTTCTTTTTTCTTTTCCCTTAGCATCTGTTTGAACATCAAGGTCAATATGTTCATTTCGATCAATCAGAGCTAAATAATATGTCTATGTGTGTATACCCTCTGTTCCTGGGGAAAGAAATGCCAGTCTGTTTATTGCTGAGAAAACATTGCAAGCGGAAAAGCCATTACATTTGGTATAATTGAGCATTACATTGTTCATAGAAAACATCTTTTTTTTTTTCAGATTTTTTTTATTTTTTAGAATGGTTGAACAAAAAAGCTAGGGTTTTTTTTAGCAATATAATAATTATTTTGTGGTGCTTTCCAACATCTACTTTATTACTAATTATAGCTTTTGTACTTTGTGTCTGAACCAGCGGCCGGACCAGACGGACGACAAAATTCATGAGTTTATTCCCGCGGACCACTAAATTTATGGGTTTATTCCCGATAACCACTAAATTTATGGGTTTATTCCCGCGGACCACTAAATTCTTGAGAATATTCCCGCAAACCACTAATGTACAACCTGTATTTGCGTGTGATGGCGAGTGTGTCTCTTGAAATTAAAATCATCCATTAGTAATTAAATTCAATATTTATTTATGAACGTGTTTGTATAGTAGTGTAATTTATTCTGCGAATAAGACATTTTTTTCCCGCAGACCGCTGGTTTTCTGACAACTCTCAGTCTGAATTGAAACTTTTTTGTTGGTAGCTCAATCTTTGTTCCATTTAAATCGATTTTTTGTTGTCAAATTTTGTCTGTACTGTTACTATTTAAGTTAAGGTATGGACGGTGAATAAACTTTACCTGTATTTATAGTTCATGGGAAAACTTAAAGAAAAGACAAAAGAGAACAAAGAAAAACATTAACTTCAAATAAATTCCAGAGCGATGTAGTATTTTAAAGTAAAAAATGTGAGACGTTTTTAGAGTTTGTGACTCTTCGATGTTGAAAGTGTGATTGTATTCGTGGACATTTGTATTCACAGTTTTGAGAACTGCTGCTAATTCAAAGTATTGTTTGTTATGACAGTGTTTTATAACAAGACCCAAATACGACATCTGCCATTGTTTGAATGGTTCCCACAGCTCCTGTATTGTTAGAACATGTTTTATAAATATTTAGTTTGATTCAACAAATTTTAATGAGTTCAGTCAGTAGATGTCCGTTTATTCTGGTATGGCTTCAAAGCAAACGTCTGTTCGCTTTGCTATTCCTACATTTTTTTTCTTAAAAACTAAAGCTGAGGCCTTCAATTGCTTTCTTAATACAAATAAATTGTGTGAATAGAGTGTACTGGTGTTTATAGCAAGGAACGCATGCCAGGTTGGCACACTCAAAATATTTTCACACTAAATGTTAAGGTAACATTCCTCTCTGTCCTCTTTCTCCCTCCACGTCTCTCTCTCTCTCTCTCTCCCTCTCTCTCTCTCTCTCTCTCTCTCTCTCTCTCTCTCTCTTTCTCTCTCTCTCTCTCTCTCTCTCTCTCTCTCTCTTTCTCACTTTTCTTAAGGCACCAGAAACCAAGACAGTTGATTGAGGCTTTTACTGATTGAGGCTTTTACCTCAGACATGCTAAACTCAATACCACCCATACATTATTACACATACACATATAGATTTAACTTACACACACACATAGGCACAAAACAAACATACACACATACATTTTCTACAAATAAACCAACGCAAAGGCATACTAACAGCTGACGTACACAATGAAACACAAGGGAAGAAGGAAAATAAAGAGAGAGGAGAGAGAGAGAGAGAGAGAGAGGGAGAGAGAGAGTGAGAGAGGGAGAGAGAGAGAGAGGGAGAGAGAGAGTGAGAGAGGGAGAGAGAGAGAGAGGGAGAGAGAGAGAGAGAGGGAGAGAGAGAGAGAGAGAGAGTGAGAGAGAGAGAGAGAGGGAGAGAGAGTGAGAGAGGGAGAGAGAGAGGGAGAGAGAGAGAGAGAGAGGGAGAGAGAGAGAGAGACCCACTCCTGGACGAAGCATTGCCTCCATCTGCTATAAATAACCCTCATAACATTCCCTTGAGTAAGTCGAGATCCTAATACAAACAGTCATGGCTTTTACTTCACTTACCAACACCCACACCCAGACTCTAAACACACACACACACGGGCGCACACACTCACATGCACTAAAACAGACGTAGACACGGGCACATAATAACATATCGATTTCCAATCAATACTTCATATCATTTATTAACTTTCTTTAACACCACTTCCCCAACAGCCAACAAATATCATCCAATAAATTATTAAATTTCATCTTTCTATTCAATTCATACCAACCTGTTGTGTTTGTGTTTTTATTACTCAATTTATGTGCAATATACTTTGCAGATTTTGCTATTTAGATTGGTCCTAATGTCCAACTGAAGCAGGGTGATATCAGCCAAATAAAACTCAGCATTACATTTTCATAGTGCCAGTGGTAATTATATTACCACCAGGACCGATGGACAGAAATGGACAGACTGCAGTCTGCAGGTCAAGTTCGGCCCGTGAAATCAATTTTAAATCCATTCTAAGTATACTATTTCATTAAAAAAACTAACTCAATCTACTCCGATCCGACCATTTTGCCTAATCTCCACTCCTCCTCCAGCCAAATTGCGGCACGCGATTCAAAAAGTTTGCTCACCCCTGCTGTAAGCCTTAACATCATATCAAAGATAATAACAAACGATTATCAATCAATCTGAATCAAACTTTAAAAATTCGATTTTTCTTTTTATGAGTTGATGAAAATCTTTCCACAAATCTTGACCAAGAGATCAGGAAATAAAACATTGGATGTAATAAAAGAGATGGAAGTATCATTATGGTTTACATCTGATTAGTTTCGTTCCCACGTTTATCAACTTTATCTGACTAGTGCGGATATAAATAAAAGAAGATTCTCATTGGATGATTCGCAGACCACATGTATCTTTCTTATCTGATTGACGATTGGTCGATTGTTCTATTCATGAGTCATTATATTTTCGATTTTCAACATTTGACTTGCCAAGGCTGCAGCCAATAACACCGGGCCTCTTAATAAAGTAGGACAACAGGGGAACCCTCAGACTAGCTATAACAACAGGGGACCCTCTAGTCGCATATCCCCTTAATTATGTAAGCTTGGGGCCCCTGACGACTGTTCGGTTTGTCCCCCTTCTGGTAGCCATCGAGGCAGATGAAGTGTAGAAGAGTACAACTCCGTCCGCGAGCAAATAGAAAAATTTGACAACACACCAATCAACAAAAACAAAATAAATGTACGAGTTTTATAATAATACTAGCTGTGCCCTGCAAAACCTTTGCATAGAATTATATCCCCTTAGGCTTGATCAGTAGGCTATGTTATTTTTCGTTTCAGACAGATCCGATTTTTTCGTGATTGTATTTTAAACTGGAATACAATTGTATTAATTATTTACTTTCGATTTAACTCAGAGCCCAAATCGCTTTTATATATTATTATCTATCTCACCTGACGATTATACATCACCAATATCTCAGTTTTAATTTACCGGATTCCTATCTCACTGCATTGGTGGGCGGTGTGTTCATTGATATTTTCAGTTCGATGTGAACTAACACAAAGGTCACGTGAGTGAAGACTGATTAAAGATCTTTTAGTAGATTTTTTTTTCATGAGACCCCCATACTGATCGCTTCTTGGGCAACACGTGTTGAATCAAGACATAAACACATACACACATAATACTACTATACTCTCTCTCTCTCTCTCTCTCTCTCTCTCTCTCTCTCTCTCTCTCACACACACACACACACACACATACCTACACATAAATAGAAAGTTTCAAAGAACTCGATGTCGGACCAAGTCTATACGTCTAATGAATGTTTCATGGCTGCACTGTTTGAACGGCCTTCACCTCTTCAGATTCACGGGGCCGTCTTACAGGTAGGCATACAATAAGGTCTATTGACACACCTCGCTGGTTCTTATGTACACAGTGCACCCACTCCCTGGACTGCACCCTCTTTTGGTCTCCATCGTTTCATCCTCGGCATCTATTAATAGTCAATGCTGATTTACGAGTTCAGTACATTACTTCAGATGCTTGTCTTTAAAACAATTCGTACACTGTACCAACTTGTCTTTTAAACAATTCGTACACTGTACCAGCTTGTCTTTAAAACAATTCATACACCAATAGTTCTTACGGCGTCCACAAGGGCTCAGAGACTTTCTGGCGGCGGCCCTGCTTGGAGGACCAATATTGTTGTCATACTGCACTGTCGAGACAACTCTGCTCACAATGTCACTGTCAAGACAACTCTGCTCACAGTGTCACTGTCGACACAACTCTGCTCACAATGTCACTGTCGACACAACTCTGCTCACAATGTCACTGTCGACACAACTCTGCTCACAATGTCACTGTCGACACAACTCTGCTCACAGTGTCACTGTCGACACAACTCTGCTCACAATGTCACTGTCGACACAACTCTGCTCACAATGTCACTGTCGACACAACTCTGCTCACAATGTCACTGTCGACACAACTCTGCTCACAATGTCACTGTCGACACAACTCTGCTCACAATGTCTTGTACTAACCGAGTTATCAACACATATCAAATGTATTATCTCAAAGACATAATTTTCATGTCTATATATAAGAAACGTTTTAAGTCTGGCAGTATTTCAATGTGTTCTATCAGACAATGGCTTATTTTAGCTTTCTTTTTCAGATGTAAAATACTTAAATGACGTCACTTCCTGTCAATACGACCCCCCCCCTCTTACTCATACATAAATCTCAACATTTTGAAGTGCTGAAGAGATGACCACGTGACTTCATTGTTTCTGTGACCTCCCACAGATACAACCCGTCCCCCCCCACCCCCCACCCACCGTTGTTATTTCCTCTCGATGAATAACTTCATTTCTCTTCCACCTCATAGAGTTTCAACATTTTATTTGTGACATGGACAGATAATTCTGGACTGATTGTTAGGTGGTCAGCAATTGAAATAATAATGGGAAAATTTGAAACTGCATATCTTACGCTAAAATGATTTGGTGGCATTGACGTTAAAAACAAGGAGTAGCTAGTTATTGGTCTGTTGACACTTGTAAACAGCAGTGATAGGGTACTAGGTGATAGGGTACTAAGTACTTGTTTTATTCACGTACCTTTACACGAGTACATTGTCGTATCACTCGTACCCTGAGTACTTGTACTGATACTTGCATGGCCAGTACTTGGAATTATCTCTGGTTAACAGGTCATAACGAACTAGTGATAGTCATATCGAGATGTTAATAATCACAGTTAACAAAAAATAATTTATATTTAGTTATAATTAAACCTGCTAACATGTCATGTTTAACTAATAAAAGGTCATGTCATTAGATTATCAAGAGGTTATCTGTAGCATGCCGTTGATGGTTAGAATAAATCAAGAGGTTATCTGTAGCATGTCGTTGATGGCTAGAATATATCAAGAGGTTATCTGTAGCATGCCGTTGATGGTTAGAATTATCAAGAGGTTATCTGTAGCATTTCATTGATGGTTAGATTATATAAAGAGGTTATCTGTAGCATGCCGTTGATGGTTAGAATATAAGAAGGGCAGTTATTTAAAACCTGATGAACAAGTTTCTGTCAACAAAAAGAGATATGAATTGATGGTGAGCCAGCTGGTGTGGCTCGGTGTGGCTTGGTGTGGCTCGATGTGGCTCGGTGTGGCTCACACTGATTCTGTTGTCTATCGATGTCTATTTGTCATCCCCCCCCCAATAAACTTGTTATACTTACTATGCTGTGGCTCTTTATTTTTTTTTACTTCAGGGAAAACCCTCGTTACCTTCCCGGTGTCCGCCTCTGGTATTAATCTACAGAATCAACAGAGGCGTACCTAGGGTGGGGAAGGGGGGTCCGAAATCGAAAGTCCCCCGGGCCCCAGCTTGAGGGGAGCCCCCAAAATTATTTTTTAACATTAAATATTAAGTACATAATCTCATGTAATGGTATCGAATGTCAAAATGCAGGGGCCCTAAAAGTGGCCAAGCCCCCGGGCCCCCAAATCCCTAGGTTCGGCACTGAGAATCAACAAAACTAGTTTGAGATCGGTTACCATTTACCCCATCCCGCCCACACACACACACTCACACACACACACAGAGAGAGAGAGAGAGAGAGAGAGAGAGAGATCGGTTACCTGGATTGAATGACGTGTGTATCGCCCATCCAGTCGGACACAACGTGCTACAAACACAATCTATTTCACGCCACCAATGTGCAGGAGAGTGTGTGTGTGTGTGTTTATCCTAACTTCTCAAATCCGGTGTAGTTATTTTGTCTTGAAGTGTTTTGATACGGCGGTTTGATAAAACTAAAGAGACTGCGCCCTGGCCACTGATATCTGTGTGCGCCATATGTAGGGCAGGGGCAGGCAGTGCCTAAATGTCTATAGTTGGTGACACATTTTGAAGTAGAGTCGCCGTGGACTGCCAGCAGGAGGGGGTGGCTCACACCTTGTGTCAAAGCGAAGTGATTGTTCAGGATGTAATGATGAAGGGGTGATTTCTTTAAACTTTACGTGTGAATGTAAGTTTTTTTGTTTTAACATATATAACAGTATTTCTACATGCAGACATATCCCTTAAGGATATGTATAAAGACAACCACATTGGGGTCCCCAATTCTAAAATGGCGCCGTTTAGTATTATTTTCTTACTAGCTGTACCCAGCAAAACCTTTGCATAGAGTTATATTCCCCTTTAGGCTAGGTTATTTTTGGTTTCGGACAGATCCGATTTTTTCATGATTTTTATTACTATTGTTTACGTTTGACGATTTTAAACTGGAATACTGTTGTATTAATTCTTTACTTTCGATTTAACGCAGAACCCACACCGCCATTATTTATATAGAAGAGGGCTCAACATATTCTTTTATCCAGAATCACTGAACTCCCCGGAAATCACTGGCCTAGAGAACAGAGGCCATTGTTTATAATTAGGAAATAGGCTTGTGCTTTCGGTTGAGACAGTCAGATTTGAAATATAACTGGAAGTACGGTTGGATAGATGTTAACGTAAGTCGATGTATTGCTTGAATGACAGACTGTTGGATGGTTTCTATTACAGATCAAACAGCTGAGTTAAATACAGTCCGTGTGTTTATGACAGCCATGTTTGAAACAGGGTCTTGTTAAATACAGCAGTGAAAACTAAAAAATCGTAGATTGATAAACAAAGAAATAGGTCATAGATAAAACAATAATATGCAAGCATTAAGAATTTATTGATCTACATTGAGTAAAAAAAACATTGCGGTAGTAATAGCTGTTCGACTTTTCGAGATAAAATGTTAAATGTAATTCAGATGACGAGTTGGCATCAGCTTTTATGCTTATCACTGACTACTTACACGTGACATCTGTTTACATTGACTGTCGCAAAAATGTATGCTAGAAGTATAAGGTGGGATGACAGAATATATTTTATGGATTTAACAAATCGATACAATGTTCATTGCATATGACGGAAGCTCGATTATAATGTAATGAAACACCTTGTAAAGTTTCCTTAAGCCCCTATGGGGCTTATCGGAGCAGATAAAGTGTAGAATTCATCTGTTTCAGTAACCTCGGCACATAAAAGGATTGTGTGGTTAGCACAATGCCCAGCCGCCTTTACTCCCCCAACTTAAAGTCGGGTGGACTTGGGGACTTATACCAGGACCTGAAAAGATCGCAAGGTTCTTTCTCACTCACGTTCGAACCCAGGACTCTCATGTCGACAGTCGAGTTATCTACGCCGCACGAAACACCTTATATATATATATATATATATAGATGGAAAAAATGTTTTATACATTCTCCTTTAAATTCACATATATACAAATACGTTCTCACACATCTACGAACTAGATTCCTCAACTCACGCACACAGAACTGGCGAGTCTATAATTAAGGTCCGAAGAACAAGATCATATTTCATATTTAATCACAACAGTTCCTTATGACCTGACCCTACCGCGGGAAAGAATACCCCCATATCAATAACATTAACAAATAAACTATGATGAAGTACCCATCTGAACTTTGAGTAGGACGTACGCCAGCTAATATCTATGGGGTTACTCTACAATATTGGCAGTAAGTCAATACTGTTTATAAAACAAATTCATCTTTTAATATGACCTTTGCGCTCATCAGCGTCAACCCAATTATGTATTAAGATTGAAGCCTTTAACTTATTTTTATAATGTTAATTTAAAGAAAATAAAGTAATACATTTAACATTGTTTACCTATTAACTCACTTCCTCACCAAATTACTTAAAATTTTTCAACATTTTTGAATTGCGGGCCACATTGGGTTCGTAAATTTGAGCGGCGGGCTGGTCCTATAGCATATGGAGGGAGTGTTGACATGACCTAATATAAATCAAATGTTAACGTGATTACAGTAATGGCTAGTGCTGTGTTAGCAAATGCCGTGTTGGCTTGTGCTATGTTGGCTAATGCCGTGTTGGCTAGTGCTGTGTTGGCTAATGCCGTGTTGGCTAGTGCCGTGTTGGCTAGTGCCGTGTTGGCTAGTACCGTGCTGGATAGTGCCGTGCTGGCTAGTGCCCTTTTGGCTAGTGCCCTTTTGGCTAGTGCCGTGTTGGCTAGTACCGTGCTGGATAGTGCCGTGCTGGATAGTACCGTGTTGGCTAGTGCCGTGTTGGCTAGTGCCGTGTTGGCTAGTGCCGTGCTGGATAGTGCCGTGCTGGCTAGTGCCAAGTTGGCTAGTGCCGTGTTGGCTAGTGCCGTGTTGGCTAGTGCCGTGCTGGCTAGTGCCGTGCTGGAAAGTGCCGTGCTGGATAGTGCCGTGTTGGCTAGTGCCCTTTTGGCTAGTACCGTGCTGGATAGTGCCGTGCTGGATAGTACCGTGTTGGCTAGTGCCGTGTTGGCTAGTGCCGTGTTGGCTAGTGCCGTGCTGGATAGTGCCGTGCTGGCTAGTGCCGTGTTGGCTAGTGCCCTTTTGGCTAGTGCCGTGTTGGCTAGTACCGTGCTTGATAGTGCCGTGCTGGATAGTACCGTGTTGGCTAGTGCCGTGTTGGCTAGTGCGGTGTTGGCTAGTGCCGTGTTGGCTAGTGCCGTGTTGGCTAGTGCCGTGCTGGATAGTGCCGTGCTGGCTAGTGCCAAGTTGGCTAGTGTCGTGTTGGCTAGTGCCGTGTTGGCTAGTGCCGTGCTGGCTAGTGCCGTGCTGGATAGTGCCGTGCTGGCTAGTGCCGTGCTGGCTAGTGCCGTGCTGGCTAGTGCCGTGCTGGCTAGTGCCGTGTTGGCTAGTGCCGTGGTTGCTAGTGCCGTGTTGGCTTGTGCCGTGTTGGCTAGTGCCGTGCTGGCTAGTGCCGTGCTGGATAGTGCCGTGTTGGCTAGTGCCGTGTTGGCTAGTGCCGTGCTGGATAGTGCCGTGTTGGTTTAGTGCCCTTTTGGCTAGTGCCGTGGTGGCTAGTGCCGTGTTGGCTAGTGCCGTGCTGGCTAGTGCCGTGCTGGCTAGTGCCGTGCTGGCTAGTGCCGTGTTGGCTAGTGCCGTGTTGGCTAGTGCCGTGTTGCCTAGTGCCGTGCTGGCTAGTGCCGTGCTGGATAGTGCCGTGTTGGCTAGTGCCGTGGTGGCTAGTGCCGTGTTGGCTAGTGCCGTGTTGGCTAGTGCCGTGCTGGATAGTGCCGTGCTGGATAGTGCCGTGTTGGCTAGTGCCGTGGTGGCTAGTGCCGTGGTGGCTAGTGCCGTGCTGGAAAGTGCCGTGCTGGATAGTGCCGTGTTGGCTAGTGCCGTGCTGGCTAGTGCCGTGCTGGATAGTGCCGTGTTGGCTAGTGCCGTGTTGGCTAGTGCCGTTCTGGCTAGTGCCGTGCTGGATAGTACCGTGTTGGCTAGTGCCGTGTTGGCTTGTGCCGTGTTGGCTAGTACCGTGCTTGATAGTGCCGTGCTGGATAGTACCGTGTTGGCTAGTGCCAAGTTGGCTAGTGCCGTGTTGGCTAGTGCCGTGCTGGCTAGTGCCGTGCTGGCTAGTGCCGTGTTGGCTAGTGCCGTGGTTGTTAGTGCCGTGTTGGCTAGTGCCGTGTTGGCTAGTACCGTGTTGGCTAGTGCCGTGCTGGATAGTGCCGTGCTGGCTAGTGCCAAGTTGGCTAGTGCCGTGTTGGCTAGTGCTGTGCTGGCTAGTGCCGTGCTGGCTAGTGCCGTGTTGGCTAGTGCCGTGGTTGCTAGTGCCGTGTTGGCTAGTGCCGTGTTGGCTAGTGCCCTTTTGGCTAGTGCCGTGTTGGCTAGTACCGTGCTTGATAGTGCCGTGCTGGATAGTGCCGTGTTGGCTAGTGCCGTGTTGGCTAGTGCCGTGTTGGCTAGTGCCGTGTTGGCTAGTGCCGTGTTGGCTAGTGCCGTGCTGGATAGTGCCGTGCTGGCTAGTGCCAAGTTGGCTAGTGTCGTGTTGGCTAGTGCCGTGTTGGCTAGTGCCGTGCTGGCTAGTGCCGTGCTGGATAGTGCTGTGCTGGCTAGTGCCGTGTTGGCTAGTGCCGTGCTGGCTAGTGCCGTGCTGGCTAGTGCCGTGCTGGCTAGTGCCGTGTTGGCTAGTGCCGTGGTTGCTAGTGCCGTGTTGGCTAGTGCCGTGTTGGCTAGTGCCGTGCTGGCTAGTGCCGTGCTGGATAGTGCCGTGTTGGCTAGTGCCGTGTTGGCTAGTGCCGTGCTGGATAGTGCCGTGTTGGTTTAGTGCCCTTTTGGCTAGTGCCGTGGTGGCTAGTGCCGTGTTGGCTAGTGCCGTGCTGGCTAGTGCCGTGCTGGCTAGTGCCGTGTTGGCTAGTGCCGTGTTGGCTAGTGCCGTGTTGGCTAGTGCCGTGCTGGCTAGTGCCGTGCTGGATAGTGCCGTGTTGGCTAGTGCCGTGGTGGCTAGTGCCGTGTTGGCTAGTGCCGTGTTGGCTAGTGCCGTGCTGGATAGTGCCGTGCTGGATAGTGCCGTGTTGGCTAGTGCCGTGGTGGCTAGTGCCGTGGTGGCTAGTGCCGTGCTGGCTAGTGCCGTGCTGGCTAGTGCCGTGTTGGCTAGTGCCGTGGTTGCTAGTGCCGTGTTGGCTAGTGCCGTGTTGGCTAGTACCGTGTTGGCTAGTGCCGTGCTGGATAGTGCCGTGCTGGCTAGTGCCAAGTTGGCTAGTGCCGTGTTGGCTAGTGCCGTGCTGGCTAGTGCCGTGCTGGCTAGTGCCGTGTTGGCTAGTGCCGTGGTTGCTAGTGCCGTGTTGGCTAGTGCCGTGTTGGCTAGTGCCGTGCTGGCTAGTGCCGTGCTGGATAGTGCCGTGTTGGCTAGTGCCGTGCTGGATAGTGCCGTGTTGGTTTAGTGCCCTTTTGGCTAGTGCCGTGGTGGCTAGTGCCGTGTTGGCTAGTGCCGTGCTGGCTAGTGCCGTGCTGGCTAGTGCCGTGTAGGCTAGTGCCGTGGTGGCTAGTGCCGTGTTGGCTAGTGCCGTGTTGGCTAGTGCCGTGCTGGCTAGTGCCGTGCTGGATAGTGCCATGTTGGCTAGTGCCGTGGTGGCTAGTGCCGTGTTGGCTAGTGCCGTGTTGACTAGTGCCGTGCTGGATAGTGCCGTGTTGGCTAGTGCCGTGGTGGCTAGTGTCGTGCTGGAAAGTGCCGTGCTGGATAGTGCCGTGTTGGCTAGTGCCCTTTTGGCTAGTGCCGTGTTGGCTAGTACCGTGCTTGATAGTGCCGTGCTGGATAGTACCGTGTTGGCTAGTGCCGTGTTGGCTAGTGCCGTGTTGGCTAGTGCCGTGCTGGCTAGTGCCGTGTTGGCTAGTGCCGTGTTGGCTAGTGCCGTGTTGGCTAGTGCCGTGTTGGCTAGTGCCGTGCTGGCTAGTGCCGTGTTGGCTAGTGCCGTGCTGGCTAGTGCCGTGCATTATGGTGTATATGCTTTTTATACTTTATCATTAAAGGAACTTCTCAAATTAAAAATTTTTTCTTTCTTTTTAAGCACTCAGACGGTTGCTGACAGGCCATTAAGCCAACTTGACCTAAAGCACGTTGGTCCTTTTAATAATAAATGCCCCTTCCCCCCTTTCCAACCATTTCTATTTAACAACAAAATCAGAATATATCATTATAGAGTGTGCCACTGTTGCACGCTACCAACCAATGATTTCAGACGCAGTCCGTCACTGTACACACACACACACACACATATACAGAGTAGTGATGTTTTTTAAGTCATCTCAAATCATCCTCAGAATCTTTTTAAAAAAAATACTTATGATAGTTTAGTCTGTTCTATTAACCGACAGCCCATGGCATAAGTTAAAAGCAGTTCATTTATGTCGTGCATGTGTACCAGAGGTGTGCGGATCTTGAAATGTAGCGTCCGCGTCCGTCTGCGGATTTCTGTCAATGATCCGCGTCCGCAGAATCTTACAACATTGGTCCGCAGTCAGTCCGCGCGTCCGCACTGCTGAAATTTAGCTGTTTAAATGACTTGAAATTTTTTATGGTAACGTTATCCGAGTCAGTCCGCGAGTCCGCAACTTAACCATACGAAGCGTCCGCTGTCAGTCCGCGGATTCGGAAAAGTCTGCGGATCTGCGTCCGCAAGCGGACGCGTCCGCTGTCCGCTCATCTCTGATGTGTACTGCCTGTCAGGTTCAAAGGTAAATTAAGAGTTTCTTCCAATGGGGAAATAAATTGACGAACGGACAATAATCTCGTGCATAAAATGAAAAATTCCAACTGAAGGTTTAGCCTGAAACAAAATTATAGGTGGGTAATTATTGGGGGGAGGGCGGGGAGTGATTTCAACAGCCTTGTGTATTACAAGGTTCACTTAAATTACAGTTGATTGATGCTGGAAGTTCTTTGTTTGTTTGTTTTTTTGTCCAGAATTCTTCCCTTGGTCTCAGTTCATGAATATATTTACTTGATAATATATGACATCTAGTTGGTACATGAACGAAAGAGTGTTTAGATAGACAGGACAGGCTGACTGATTGATGTACAGACAGACATACATAGATAGTCAGACGGGCGGACGGATATATGGATAGATAGATAGATAGATAGATAGATAGATAGATAGATAGATAGATAGATAGATAGATAGATAGATAGATAGATAGATAGATAGATAGATAGATAGATAGATAGATAGATAGATAGATAGATAGATAGATAGATAGATAGATAGATAGATAGATAGATAGATAGATAGATAGATAGATAGATAGATAGATAGATAGATAGATAGATAGATAGATAGATAGATAGATAGATAGATAGAAGATTCGAAAAAAAATCAACAAACCACTAACAAAGTGAAGTTTAAAAAACGCTATAAAAAGTAATAATCCAAACATTTCCCTATTACAATAATTCCAATAAAAATTAGTTCAAACATTATCGAATTCAACCTGCAGACATATAACATATTTTTTTTAAATCAACAAAACTATGTACGTTGAATGTATCTTCTTTCTGTAAGTCACGTGTAATTGGCCAAAGGCTCCCGAATATCGGAACGGCCCGTGGTGGGAAGTGTGTATTTGGGGGTGTGGGGGTGGGGACTAGATAGATGAGGTGAATGTAGACGTCGATTGCAGAGGAAATGGGGTTGGCATGACACACCGTGAGAAGGGAATCCATCTAGTTCAACATAAAATGGCGATAGAACATGTCGGCACTGGGCGGGGGGGGGGGGAGCGGGTAGGCGGGATGTAAGTGTGACAGATGACAACATTATTGAAAGAGAGTCATGTGACACCTTCAATGCACTTGGGGATGCTATGTCAGAAAAAGACATTCAGAGATTTTTTTTTTTTTAGTTGGTTGTGGCAAAATACAGATTAGCTAAGTCTGTAAAAAAATACACATTAGTTTATGCTGTGACAAAATACACATTGGTTTATGATGTGACAAAATACACTTTGGTTGGTGATTTCATTTGTGTTTTGTGTCGATGTGTTTTTTAACGTATTGTTGCTAGAAACCCTCTATAAAAAATATGTGGTACATTACGGTCTTTTAAATCTCACAGACAGCACTATATCTATACAAGTAAAATACACAGCTTGTTTACTTATTGTTTATTTACAATATTGTTTGGTCTCATATACTATAATAGACACTATTCTGACACTAAATGACACTGTATTGACACAGACTGACACTTCCTTAACACAGGCTAACTCACAATGTCTTGATACAGACAGAGACTGTCTTGATACAGACAGAGACTGTCCTGATACAGACAGAGACTGTCCTGATACAGACAGAGACTGTCCTGATACAGAGATTGTCTTGATACAGACAGAGACTGTCCTGATACAGACAGAGACTGTCCTGATACAGAGAGAGACTGTCCTGATACAGACAGAGACTGTCCTGATACAGACAGAGACTGTCTTGATACAGACAGAGACTGTCTTGATACAGACAGAGACTGTCCTGATACAGACAGAGACTGTCTTGATACAGACAGAGACTGTCTTGATACAGACAGAGACTGTCTTGATACAGACAGAGACTGTCCTGATACAGACTAATTGACACTGTCTTCACACAGACTCAAAGACTGACGTACACCATCATTTTTATTTTGTCAATGAACGTTTTCAACAATACTGAAATAAAATCTTCTTTTGTATTCTCTCCTACATCTACAGCGACCCATATCATACAACATAACACCCATATCATACAACACCACACCCATATCATACAACACAACACCCATATCATACAACAGAACACCCATATCACACTGCTTAACACCCAAATACTTCCAAATTTAGACATTTTTTTTATATTATATACATTAACACCTTTGTTTTATCTTCCAAAAACTGTGTCAAGTGATCTGATTATCTTTTAGAAGGCAGAACATACAAACACAAACAATCACGCAAACAATTATCTAGGACTAAATGTCAAGTAGATATTTTCTGAAATATAAACCCATCTCGAGGAATATTTGGACAAAACTTTACAACGAAAAAAATCTCAAATTTGTTTTTGTTTATGCTTTGTATTGCGGTAAATAATTGACATGTTAGATATAAATATGGATATTTGTGACTTGATTTTTTAACAATCGATTTAGAAAAAAAATATTTAAAACTAAAAAAAATAAAATATAAATTTAGATTAAGTTTCACCCCCACCTCCTTTTCTTTTTTCTCTTTTTCTAGTTATCATGTAAAAAACGTAATTGTACAAATGATTGCAGAAAATAAAATCACTTATTTGCATAAGAAATGATTTTCATTAGCATCGATGACTCCACCCCACCCCCACACACACATAAACTTTACACAATGCCCCCCCCCGGTGCAACAGAAACTACTTACAGCACAAAATGCTAAACACTCGACAAGTTCTGTGAACGCTGCGACCATTCATCAATCAATCCTCGGACGTTACCTAAATACTTAAACGCCGTTCACAACAAGATGAAAGGCTGCTGGACACAATCATGCATTGGTCACAGTGCTGTCATAACTCGGCATTTAGCCACTTGTATTAAGGTAACACAATGCTCACAAACAAATTGTATGTCAGCATAGCGGGGAATGCGGTAAATTAAACAAATGTTTATGGTTTATTCTGTTTATTCTTTCGACCAGTGCATTAAGAGTGGTTGGTCCCAAACAGTTTTTTTTTTAAACTAACAGGGGCCACTTTAAGAATCAATCTCTACAAAGTGGAACCTTCAGACATTTTATTTTTAAAGTTTCACAAGGTGTATCAAGGAACAAGACTATTTATTTCAGGAAATACCCGCAAAGTACTTGCGACCCTTATTGCTCAGCGGAGCACAAATTGGGACTCACAGATTTAGAATCAATAAGCTGATCCATTTGCTATATTGTTTAGAAATTATATAGATCAGATAGTCTCATGGCATCCATAAATAAACTGAAATGTAAACATTACTCTCTTTATGTTCATTAATCGAATGTCTTCCGGAAATTCCCCAGTTTCTCTCGTGTAAAAAAAAATGAATATAAATTTGTTAACTGCTCTTTGCGTGTGTCAATTATACATAAGAGAAGTTGCTCTTTGATTGTGCCAGTTATACATAAGAGAAGTTGTTCTTTACTTGTGTCAGTTATACATAAGAGAAGTTGCTATTTGATTGTACCAGTTATACATAAGAGAAGTTGCTCTTTGATTGTGCCAGTTATACATAAGAGAAGTTGCTCTTTGATTGTGTCAGTTATACATAAGAGAAGTTGTTTTTTGCTTGTGTCAGCTATACATAAGAGAAGTTGCTCTTTGATTGTGCCAGTTATACATAAGAGAAGTTGATCTTTGATTGTGCCAGTTATACATAAGAGACGTTGCTCTTTGATTGTGCCAGTTATACATAAGAGAAGTTGCTCTTTGATTGTGCCAGTTATACATAAGAGAAGTTGATCTTTGATTGTGCCAGTTATACATAAGAGACGTTGCTCTTTGATTGTGCCAGTTATACATAAGAGAAGTTGCTCTTTGATTGTGCCAGTTATACATAAGAGACGTTGCTCTTTGCTTGTGTCAGTTATACATAAGAGAAGTTGCTCTTTGATTGTGCCAATTATACATAAGAGAAGTTGCTCTTTTGATTGTGCCAGTTATACATAAGAGACGTTGCTCTTTGATTGTGCCAGTTATACATAAGAGAAGTTGCTCTTTGATTGTGCCAAATATACATAAGAGAAGTTGCTCTTTGCTTGTGTTACTTATACATAAGAGAAGTTGTTCTTTGCTTGTGTCAGTTATATATAAGAGAAGTTGCTCTTTGATTGTGCCAGTTATACATAAGAGAAGTTGCTCTTTGATTGTGCCAGTTATACATAAGAGACGTTGCTCTTTGATTGTGCCAGTTATACATAAGAGAAGTTGCTCTTTGATTGTGCCAGTTATACATAAGAGAAGTTGTTCTTTGCTTGTGTCAGTTATACATAAGAGAAGTTGCTCTTTGATTGTGCCAGTTATACATAAGAGAAGTTGCTCTTTTCTTGTGTCAGTTATACATAAGAGAAGTTGTTCTTTGCTTGTGTCAGTTATACATAAGAGAAGTTGCTCTTTGATTGTGCCAGTTATACATAAGAGACGTTGCTCTTTGATTGTGCCAGTTATACATAAGAGAAGTTGCTCTTTGATTGTGCCAGTTATACATAAGAGAAGTTGTTCTTTGCTTGTGTCAGTTATACATAATAGAAGTTGCTCTTTGATTGTGTCAGTTATACATAAGAGAAGTTGCTCTTTGATTGTGCCAGTTATACATAAGAGACGTTGCTCTTTGATTGTGCCAGTTCTACAAAAGAGCAGTTGCTCTTTGATTATGCCAGTTATACATCAGAAAGTGTAATAATATTTCACATTATGTAGGCCTATTCTTTTTTTGTTTTACATGTGATATATGCAGATTAACAGTTGTAGTTTTAATTTTCATAATTTCATTAAAAAAAATAGAATCCAAGTAATTAGATTTTATACTTTTTTCTACTAAAAATAATCAACTGCATTCATTATTATTCCAGAATTTTCTTTTTTAATCCCGAGGTTTGTTTTTTTCCTACTGGAATAGTTTATCTTTTTTTGTTTGTTTGTCTGCCTATTGAATCATTTAAAATTCTAATTTGTCCAATGTTCCCTGCAGTTAAAAAAATCTGGCATTGTCTGTTACTATTGTTACGATATTGTTCACGCGCATACATTTTCTCCTGGCTTATTTCTAAAATTAAGGACATTATTTAGTTTCAAGTATTATTATTTGTTTCTCTTAACAGCGAAATGTGTTTATTGTATTAGCATAAAACATCATGTTGTAATGGATGTTAGTTTTTTGTTTTTGTTTTTAGAGCATTTTCGAAAAAAAATGCTCTATTGTCCCCGTTTTGTCTGTCTGTCTGTCATCACCCTAGATCTCAACAACCATAAGTCCTAGACCCATGATGTATATATAATTTTGTAGGTCTTGGTCTGCCAAGAAATGACTTTTTTCCATTTCGCGATCTGACCTCTGAGGGCTGTAAAAGGGGGCTTAGTACCGTTTTTTGCTATATAAGCTATATTAATAAAGAGCGCCTATATCTCAACAACCATAAGTCCTAGACCCATGATGTATATATCATTTTGTAGGTCGTGGCCTGCCAAGTGTACATCAAAAGTTCATGTCGCGATAGGACCTCTGAGGGCCGGGCTTCAGGGCTCCTAAGGGGCTTATATATTATATATACACCTTGTATGTTCAATAACCCATTCATTTGTTGCGAAATACTGCAGCACGTAGTTTCACCAAGATTTATTAAGAAACTCATCAAATGAAATAGTAAGCTTGTGTTCTGAGTTTAATTGAAAGTATCAGAGCTATGCAACAATTGACGGAGTTTTCGGACGATTAAATGACTATAATTTCGAATTTTTTCAATTATGAGTCCTATTTCAGTAACCACAAACCACTTGTAGTTAGATTTAAGAGACAATAATTTTTTTCAAATATAAAGAAACGTCTTTATAATTTTTTTTTTTTACAGATATATGCATTACACAATTGAATTTATAAACATTTCCAAAATTTACAAATATTTACTGAAAGCTAACAAACGTACTGATACATAACACGAAAATGCGCTAACACGTCCTGTGTCCAGAATGGAACAGGCTTAATTGCTTGTTTTTTTTTTTTTGTTTTTTTTTTAATAGTCGAATATAGAATTTAAAATTTTCCTTCCAATCCAAGTTTTAAATTGACATACATAGTGGGTATAATTGAGGCATTTCTAGCAATTCTAGACCTTTCTAAACCACATAGTATTAAATGTACAGTATGTTTATCGTCATTTTAAATTAATATTTATTGTGCTATATGTAGTAATATGTATATGCTATATGTATTAATATTTATTGTGCTATATGTATTAATATTTACGTGCTGTATGTTTTAATATTTATTGTGCTATACTATCAAAAAGTGAAATAGCACAAATGGCGGCACTCATTGATAGAGGACTTCGTAAGTAACTATGTGCTTTCTGTATAATATATATATATATATATATACTAGTTGCAAGTACCCGGCTTTGCCCGGGTTTAAAATAAGGTTTTCTGTTTACCTTGTTTTCTCCCTACCCCCTCTCTCCCTTCCTCTCTCTCCCTCCCTCCTTCTCCCTCCCTCTCCCTCCCTCTCTCTCCCATTTCTCTCCCTCCCACCCTCCCTCTCCCATCTCCCCTCTCCCCCTCAACAATTCTTTGCAGCACAAAGACACAATACAGCACGTTTTTTGGTTGTCTGGATCTTGAGTTATAAGGGAACAGACAGACAGACAGACGAAAAATGCGTCTTATAAGTATAGATATATATATATATACTAGTTGCAAGTACCCGGCTTTGCCCGGGTTTAAAAAAAGGTTTTCTGTTTACCTTTTGTTTTCTCCCTCACCCCTCTCTCCCTCCCTACCCCTCCCTCTCCCTCTTTACCTCTCTCTCCCTTTCTCTTTCCCTCCCTCCCTTTCTCCCTCCCTCCCTCTCCTTCACTCTCTAACTCTCCCATCTCCCATCTCCCTCTCTCTCCCTATCTCCCTCCCTTCTTCTCTCACCGACGTCCCCCTCTCTCCACCTTCCTCCCTTTCTCCTCCCCCTCCCTCCCTCCCTGCCCCTTCTCTCTCTTTCTCTCTCACTCCCTCCCATTTCTCCCATCCTCTCTCCCTCTCTACCCCCTCTCTCCCCTCTTTCTCCCTCCCTCTCCCGTCTCCCTCTCTCCTCCTCTTCCTCCCTCTCCCTCTCCCATCTCTCTCCCCATCCATCCCTCCCTCATTCCCTCTCTCTCCCCCCTCCCCTGCCCCCTCACTTCTCTCTCTCCCACCCTCTCTTTCCCTCCCCCTCCCCCTCTATCTCCCTCCCTATCCCTCTCTCCCTCCCTTCTTTTCTCTCTCCCTCTCCCCCTGCTCCATCTTCCATCTCCCTCTCTCCCCCTCCTTCTCTCCCCCCCTGTCCACCCCCTCCCTCTCTCCCCTCCCTCCTACCCTCCTTTCCCTCTCCCTTTCCGCTGCCCCCTCTCTCTCTCTTTCTTTATCTCTCTCTCTCTCCCTCCCTCTCTCTCTCCCCTCTCTCTCTCTCTCTCTCTCTCTCTCTCTATATATATATATATATATATATATATATATATATATACTAGTTGCAAAAGTACCCCGCTTTGCACGGGTTTAAAATAAGGTTTTCTGTTTACCTTCTGTTTTCTCCCCTACCCCCTCTCTCCCTTCCCTCCTCTCTCCCTCCCTCCCTTTCCCTCCCTCCCTTTCTAACTCCCTCCTTCTCCCTCCCTCTCCCTCCCTCTCTCTCCCATTTCTCTCCCTCCCACCCTCCCTCTCCCATCTCCCCCCTCTCCCTCTTTCTCTCCCCCTGTCCATCTCCCTCCCTCCCTCTCTCTCCCCTCCCTCCTTCCCTCTCTCCCTCCCTGCCCCCCTCTCTCTTTATCTCTTCCTCCCATTTCTCCCATCCTCCCCTTCTCTCCTTCCCTCCCCTCTCTCTTCCTCACTAACCCCTCTCTCCCTCCCTTCTTTCTCCCTCCATCCCCTCTCCACCTCTCTCCCTCTTCCTCCCTCCCTCATTCCCTCTCTCCCTCCCTGCCCCCCCTCACTCTTTATCTCTCTCTCCCTCCCTCTTCCACCCTCTCTCCCTCTCTCCCTCCCTCTCCCATCTCCCTCTCTCTCCCCCTCCCTCCTACCCCTCCTTTCCTCTCTCTCTCCCTCCCCCCTCTCTCTATCTCTCTCTCTATAAATATATATATATATATATATATTTATTTATATATATATATATATATATATATATATATATTTATATATATACTTATTATTATGGTTTCCTCAAACTGTACACATCAGAGAGCATGAAAAAACATCAACAATTCTTTGCATCACTAAGGCACAATACAGCACCAGCGCGCAAGTTCTATTCGATCATAGGGAAATGACGTCACAGAGGAATTTTATTTATGGCGCCGTCGAGATTACTTTAATATAGTAAAATACTAAAATAAAAAAAATTAATTACAATTAAACTACTCATCGATATGAAACGAGACCTGTCCTATAACCTTCCCCATGTAATTATGTGTATGTGTAACAAGTTTTACGTTAATTGTTTTTCTGGATCTTGAGTTATAAGGGAACAGACAGACAGACAACAAATGCGTCTTATCTTATAAGTATATATATATATATATATATATATATATATATAAATACTAGGTGCAAGTACCCGGCATAGCCCGGGTTCAAAATAAGGTTTTCTGTTTACCTTTTGTTTTCTCCCTCCCCCCTCTCTCCCTCCCTCCCCTCCCTCTCTCTCTCTCTGCCCCTTTCTCTTTCCCTCCCTCCCTTTCTCCCTCCCTCCCTCTTCCCTCTCTAACCCTCCCATCTCCCTCTCTCTCCCTATCTCCCTCCCTTCTTCTCTCACCCCCGTCCCCCCTCTCTCCACCTTCCTCCCTTCCTCCTCCCCCTCTCTCCCTCCCTGCCCCCTCTCTCTATTTATCTCTCACACCCTCCCATTTCTCCCATCCTCTCTCCCTCCCTACCACCTCTCTCTCCCTCCCTCCTTTCTCCCTCCCTCCCTCTCCCGTCTCCCTCTCTCCCCCCATTCTCTCCCTTTCCCTCCCTCCCTTTTTCCCTCCCTCCCTCTCCCTCCCTCTCTCCCATCTTTCATCCCTCCCTCATTCCCTCTCTCTCCCTCCCTGCCCCCCTCACTCTTTCTCTCTCTCCCTCTCTCTCACCCTCTCTTTCCCTCCCTCCCCTCTATCTCCCTCCCTACCCCCTCTCTCCCTCCCTTCTTTTCTCTCTCCCTCTCCCCCTGCTCCCATCCCTCTCTCCCCCTGTCCACCCCCTCCCCCTCTCCCCTCCCTCCCTCCTCCCCTCCTTTCCTCTCTCTCCCGCCTGCCCCCTTTCTCTCTCTTTATCTCTCCCTCCCCCTCTCTATCTCTCTCTCTCTCTCTCTCTCTGTATATATATATATATATATATATATATATATATATATATATATACTTATTATTATGGCTTCACACTTCTTCTAAAATCCTTCTTCATTCCTTTACCTTCCTCAAACTGTACAAATCAGAGAGCATGAAAAAACATCAACAATTCTTTGCATCACAAAGGCACAATACAGCACCAGCGCGCAAGTTCTATTCGATCATCGGGAAATGACGTCACAGAGGAATTTTATTTATGGCGCCGTCGAGATTACTTTAATATAGTAAAATACTAAAATAAAAAAAAATTAATTACAATTAAACTACCCATCGAGATGAAACGAAACCTGTCCTATAACCTTCCCCATGTAATTATGTGTATGTGTAACAAATTTCACGTTATTTGTTTGTCTGGATCTTGAGTTATAAGGGAACAGACAGACAGACAGACAACAAATGCGTCTTATAAGTATAGATAGATAGATAGATAGATAGATAGATAGATAGATAGATAGATAGATAGATAGATAGATAGATAGATAGATAGATAGATAGATAGATAGATAGATAGATAGATAGATAGATAGATAGATAGATAGATAGATAGATAGATAGATAGATAGATAGATAGATAGATAGATAGATAGATAGATAGATAGATAGATAGATAGATAGATAGATAGATAGATAGATAGATAGATAGATAGATAGATAGATAGATAGATAGATAGATAGATAGATAGATAGATAGATAGATAGATAGATAGATAGATAGATAGATAGATAGATAGATAGATATACTAGCTGTACCCTGTAAAACCTTTGCATAGAGTTATATCCCCTTAGGCTTGATCGCTATTCTAGGTTTTTTTTTGTTTTCGGTCATATCCGATTTTTTCATGATTGTTTTTTAAACTGGAATACTGTTATATTAATTCTTTACTTTCGATTGAACGCAGAACCCAAATCGCTTTTATATATATAAATAACCTGCTCTATATATTATGTGTGTGAAATCCTTGTAAACATATTTGATCCTATAAACCACTTATGGGACAGTTTTCTCAGTGCCATTCTTTCATTCCCACCATAGTCGATAGTGCACTGACCATGGAGGAACCACTGGAGACTATATATTCTGCATCCCAACCCTTTCATATCGAATATTTGAAAAATGGACTGGCAAACTAGGCTGTAAATTTGAAATTAACTTCTATTAGATCCGGTGCTCCTAGGCCCCCAAACGTCTTGGGAAGTCTCTGGCACAATCAAAGAGCAGCTGCTCTTAGGTACAACTGACACAAGCAAAGAGCAGTTGACCAATTTATTTTTATTACGCGAGAGAAACTGGTGAATTTCTGGAAGACATTAAATTACTGAGCATCAAGAGAGTAATGTTTACATTTCAGTTCACTTATGGATGCCATGAGACCATCTGATCTATATAATTACTAAACGATAAAGAAGATGGAAAGAATGGCACTGCGAAAACTGTCCCATTTATGGTTTATAGGATCCAGCCCCGTAGCGTGAAAATTCTACAGCAGGGGCCAGGCATTCTACAGCAGGGGCCAGGCAATAGCGGGGGGGGGCAGGTAATACATTTTACTAAGTAGAGCAAATAAGCAGAGGGGGGGCAGACAAAACGCAGGGGGGCCCGGCCCCCTGGCCCCTCCGCACGCTACGGATCTGATAGGATTAAACATTATTTGTTAGATTTCCTTGACTAGTTAGTTATTTTTTTTCCTTTTCACTGGTGTTTCAGAGACGTTTTATCAGTGGCGGCTCATGGCTAAAACTATTTGGGGTGCTGCTCCCATAGATGTTTAACCTTTGTTTGTTTGTTTGTTTTTTTATTGTGTAAAATAAAACAAATATGTATATAAAAACTAATTAAAACATGATGAGATCTAAAAGAACAAAAACAAACATTTTTTTACTTAGTTTTACCTAGAATGAAAACAGTTGGCACTGAAACAGAAGCAATGCCCTTTTTTCTTGCTACCTCGCGTTAGCTTACCATGTGCGCATGCGTTATGCCCCATAACAGACAAACACATCACGGCTGCAACGGTAAACCGAAAAGATCCATGCAAAGATCTTTGTATCTTTTTCATAAACATGGGCTTCATTAATATGGCCACTGCGTTAAGCTTGAGGATTATATATTGTAGAATTATGCAGAAATATTTTCTTTTCCGAATACATGAATCATTATATTGAATGTTATCAATAGCGTCAAACGAAAATAAGAGTGCTACGGTTTGAACAGTTCCTATACACAAGCAGACACTTCCTTATACCTTAGTTTCCCCCCCCCCCCACACACACACATAAATACATAGTTGATTCTGTTGGTATGTAACGAATTATTTAAGTTTTTATACTATTTTAGGTTCCGTTTAAAATGCAACCTGACAGTCATGGGTTCGATCCTTGGTGAGAACCATGGAATTTTTTTCTCACCCAGCTTTAAATGAGTACCTGACCTCAAGTTGGGGAAGTCAAGGCGGCTGGTCGTTGTGCTATCCACACAATCCCTTCATGTACCGAGTTTATAGCAACATATGACTTACTTCATCTGCCCCGAAGGCCCTATTATAATATAACCTCAATTGTCAAGATATATGAAGGCCTAAATTTTTTTAATTTTTTTTTTTTTAAATGCCAAAAGCTGTTATTTCTTTCTTTTTCATTCCTTTGCCCCTTAAGAGGTTTTGTCGTTGGTAGACCTCAGAGATAGGTGGATAGGTTCGTCTAGTCCTCACTTTGTCGAGTGGTAGTTTTTAAATATCTTCAGTTCTCCATTATTTCCAGTTAATTCTGCTGTGAGTTTGTAAGACTGGAGTTATCCTTTTTTTTCATTCATAAATCACAGTAAACGAAACAATTTAACAAAGTCCAGTCAAGGTGACCTTACTTCTAAAAAACACAAAACAAAAACAAAAATCACATGATGTATCGCGTAAGGGGAAATGTCCATAATGAGTCGGGTAAAATGTCCAGAATAAATTCATAACAAATAAGATGCTGGTTGAATTAATCCAGGAAGTGGGAGGGGGCTTTAGTGGAGTGGCGTTGTGGGAGATTGTTTGTCAGCCTCCAATATCTCATGACGTCACCTGCTGACCTTCGGGGCAGCCAGGAGATCTTTGGTCTGCAACTACAGTTAATTAGATAGTTACTAAATTGTCCATAAGGTAGAAAGGACACTTTTTTTTTATTTTGTTGGGTTTATTTAGTATTGAAGTAAAAAAATTTTTCACCACATTTGGTATTGTTTGTTGTTTTCTGTGTTGTTTTACAAAGTTTTCTTTGTAGTGTACTATTTTGTGTATTATTTTGTGTACTTTTTTGTGTCTGTTGGTCTGCCTGCCTGCCTGCCTGTCTGTCTGTCTGTCTATCTTGTTTTTCTGGAGTGTCATACATCCATCCGTATGTCACATTGCCTTCTTGTCTGCCAGTTAAACTCTTCCCATCTTGGCTTTTGTTTTCTGTAATGCCACATTTTCAATGAGGTTACACTCAGTGTAAACAAAGCGATCCCCAACACTTGTGTTGTTATCAATGGCAAAAATTCCAAACCGTGATTTTTTTTTAATAATATTTTTATCATTTTTAAGTTTACGTTGATTTAAAAAAAAAAAAGAAGACACTAAAACCCCCTGCTTTTTTTTAAACTTTGACTCGGCATTATTATTAATGTAAACAAAATTAACCAAGTTTTACAGCGATGACTTGATATTGTTATGTCTCGTGTTGGTTAAAACTACGACAATGACTTGATATTGTTATGTCTAGTGTTGGTTAAAACTACGACAATGACTTGATATTGTTATGTCTAGTGCTGGTTAAAACTACGACAATGACCTGATATTGTTACGTCTAGTGTTGGTTAAAACTACGACAATGACTTGATATTGTTATGTCTAGTGTTGGTTAAAACTGCGACAATGGAGCTGCTGCTAATAACCTTAGTGTTGAGGATTGCTGTCTGTCTGTCGGTTAACGTGTGTGAGAGTGACAAGTGTATGTGTATGCGTGCGTGTATGAGGGGGGGATGCATGGGTAACCAACATTTTAATGATATTTAGTCATGGAGACACCGGAACAATAATGTTTATCAAATGGATTGAAACCGTTGTGTGAATTTAATTTGCAATATCTGTCTGTCTCTCTCAATAACTCTATCTCTCTCTCAATCTATCTCTCTTTCAATCTCTCTCTCTCTCTCTCTCTCTCTCTCTCCCTCTCAATATTTCTCTCTCAATCTCTATCAATATCTCTCTCTCTCAATATATCTCTCTCTCAATCTATCCCTCTCTCAATCTGTCTCTCTCTCTTTCTTTCTTTTTTTTTTTTAAATTGACAGACAAATATTCGATTATCAACATTCATTCCATTCTCAGCCATGCAACTTGCGGAAACAGTGGTTCCCAGACTATTGCTTTTCGCGACCCACAAAGAAACCTGTTTTTGCGACCCACCCTGTAATAGAAGACAAAAAAAAAACAACCTAAAATGTATCATATAATTTTATTTTTCATTAAGTTATCATTAAAATTGGAACGATCTACTTCATATCACCTCGTGATCCACAGGCAGGTAGCGACTCCCACTGTGAGATCCACTGCCCCAGAAGATTCATTCATTGAATATTTACACAGGTTGCATCATTAGCCGTTAGAATAAAAATAACAAGAAGTTTTGCGAAAGCCCCATCAAATTTCCGTTAATTGGAGCAAACATGCAATTTTGCCTATTTTGCGTGAGCTTGATTTAAACTCCAAGATGTTCATAGAATGACTAATAACATTGAACAGATGCAACATAAAGTTAATTTTTCCACAATTCAAATAAAAAATTTAGAGAAGGTTCATTCAAAGTTTATAATTATTTGAGTTGGGCGAAATACAAACATGCGAAATAACCTTTTACTTAATCAAGTCACTTAATCATTTCGCTTAATCATTTCCTTCAATTATTTCACTTGCATCACAGCTTTGAAACACTGTAGAGAAAAAAGAGAAAAAAAAGCCAAACATTTTGAAGATCATAGAGACCGAGAGCAGTTGGTATATAAAAATTCAACCATCCCCAGATGTGGCGGCTCTCAGAGCAGTATATTCCAGAAATAAAATAAATCATTCCGCGGTTTAGTTCAGAGGATGAATAGAGCAGGCAAAAAAAACCTGAGATTTTATTCATAACTGAATTAGCGACAAAATAAAACTATCCAGCAAATATTGGACGTATTACATGGATAGCGGACGTGAAGTGTGGATGTATTACACGGATAGCGGACGTGAAGTGTGGATATATTACACGGTTAGCGGACGTGAAGTGTGGATGTATTACACGGATAGCGGACGTGAAGTGTGGATGTATTACACGGATAGCGGACGTGAAGTGTGGATGTATTACACGGATAGCGGACGTGAAGTGTGGATGTATTACATGGATAGCGGGCGTGAAGTGTGGATGTATTACATGGATAGCGGACTGAAGTGTGGATGTATTACACGGATAGCGGACTTGAAGTGTGGATGTATTACATGGATAGCGGACGTGAAGTGTGGATGTATTACACGGATAGCAGACGAAGTGTGGATGTATTACACGGATAGCGGACGTGAAGTGTGGATGTATTACACGGATAGCGGACGTGAAGTGTGGATGTATTACACGGATAGCGGACGTGAAGTGTGGATGTATTACACGGATAGCGGACGTGAAGTGTGGATGTATTACACGGATAGCGGACGTGAAGTGTGGATGTATTACACGGATAGCGGACGTGAAGTGTGGATGTATTACACGGATAGCGGACGTGAAGTGTGGATGTATTACATGGATAGCGGACGTGAAGTGTGGATGTATTACACGGATAGCGGACTGAAGTGTGGATGTATTACACGGATAGCGGACTTGAAGTGTGGATGTATTACATGGATAGCGGACGTGAAGTGTGGATGTATTACACGGATAGCAGACGAAGTGTGGATGTATTACACGGATAGCGGACGTGAAGTGTGGATGTATTACACGGATAGCGGACGTGAAGTGTGGATGTATTACACGGATAGCGGACGTGAAGTGTGGATGTATTACACGGATAGCGGACGTGAAGTGTGGATGTATTACACGGATAGCGGACGTGAAGTGTGGATGTATTACATGGATAGCGGACGTGAAGTGTGGATGTATTACACGGATAGCAGACGAAGTGTGGATGTATTACACGGATAGCGGACGTGAAGTGTGGATGTATTACACGGATAGCGGACGTGAAGTGTGGATGTATTACACGGATAGCGGACGTGAAGTGTGGATGTATTACACGGATAGCGGACTTGAAGTGTGGATGTATTACATGGATAGCGGACGTGAAGTGTGGATGTATTACATGGATAGCGGACGTGAAGTGTGGATGTATTACACGGATAGCAGACGAAGTGTGGATGTATTACACGGATAGCGGACGTGAAGTGTGGATGTATTACACGGATAGCGGACGTGAAGTGTGGATGTATTACACGGATAGCGGACGTGAAGTGTGGATGTTTTACACGGATAGCAGACGTGAAGTGTGGATGTATTACACGGATAGCGGACGTGAAGTGTGGATGTATTACATGGATAGCGGAAGTGAAGTGTGGATGTATTACATGGATAGCGGACGTGAAGTGTGGATGTATTACACGGATAGCGGACGTGAAGTGTGGATGTATTACACGGATAGCGGACGTGAAGTGTGGATGTATTACATGGATAGCGGACGTGAAGGGTGGATGTATTACATGGATAGCGGACGTGAAGTGTGAATGTATTACACGGATAGCGGACGTGAAGTGTGGATGTATTACACGGATAGCGGACGTGAAGTGTGGATGTATTACACGGATAGCGGACGTGAAGTGTGGATGTATTACACGGATAGCGGACGTGAAGTGTGGATGTATTACATGGATAGCGGACGTGAAGTGTGAATATATTACAGGGATAGCGGACATGAAGTGTGGATGAAATTTGGTGGATCGTTGCACGCAATAAATACGAAATTATTGGAATTTTTTTTTTTTTTAGAAATAATTATGTTTTATTTATTTTTCTCTCAGAAGATGAAAAAAAAATTTTATTAAGATCATTTGGGTGTAAAATTTATTTGTTTTGTTATTTCTGTAGCGAACAAATAAATCATAAAATATTAATCAATAATCAATAAATTGACAAAGCGTCCGATGTGCAACTCGTCGTAAAGATATTTTTATGATGTTTGTTTAATTACGAAGCATAAATAAATAATTCCAGCCGTATGTAGGCCACGTCAAATAAATAGGTTTACCTCAGACGACGGTTTTTTTGTGCCGTCAGTTGTCTGTAAGTTGTATTCGAGGTAAGAAGAAATTTATTTTCATTTTTTTGATTTCGTCAAGTGTTTTTTTTAGGTAATTTCCTGAATCTGTGAATGTTCATATTTCATGACATAAAAACAAAGAAAGGCAAATCGGACGCATGTCCATTTATTGCAATGTCGTGTTTTACTCAGGAGAATGAAAATTGAATGGAAAATTAGAATTATCGGTCTGAAGGCACACACAAAAATACAACTTTGATTTAAAAAAAAATATTTGGAAACATTCACAAATATAACTTGGCAATAGATAACAAAAAAAAATATTTCATGACAATTGATAACAAATAAATTTAACATGACAATATATAACAAAATAAGATTTCAACTGTCGCTGTGTGTGAAATGTTTCTGAAAGATGTTACTTGCGGAGATAAAACTGTATTTCGTGTTGATATTTAATGATTTTTTAGTTTAACAGTTTATCCAGTTTGTTTCAACTATATGTCTAGTTAGTCTCTATTGTATGTCTAGTTTATCTCTATTTTATAACTAGTTTGTCTCTAGTTTATGTCAATTAAATATATTTAATCTCTAGTTTGTAGTTTATGTCTAGTTTGTCTAAAGTATACCTTGTTTATCTCTATTTTATATCTAGTTTGTCTCTAGTTTATGTCAATTATATAAATTTAATCTCTTGTTTGTCTCTATTTTATGTCTAGTTTGTCTAAAGTATACCTTGTTTATCTCTATTTTATATCTAGTTTGTCTCTAGTTTATGTCAATTATATATATTTAATCTCTTGTTTGTCTCTAGTTTATGTCTAGTTTGTCTAAAGTATATCTTGTTTATCTCTATTTTATAACTAGTCTCACGTCCATGTCCAGTGATTATCTAGCTTACATCAATTTCGCACATCTAGCTGGTGTCTAGTTTGTCTCTAGCTAAAGTATAGCTTATATCTACTGTAACTTTGGCTCCTGAAATGTCTCCTACCAGCTATATCATCTATTCTGTAATGCCATGAACACATTATCATTTTCACCGGAGCTGTTTTGTCAAGGAGACAGCAAAACAATGAAACAACAACTCTCAAAGTCTTAGGTACTTTTGAATTCATAGATCATAAATTACAATGACCTTTTCAATTATAACATACTTCAGTAAGACGTATTTCATTAAGATCTATTTCACTACGACCTATTACACTTCAGCCATCTTTAAATCGTTGTTTACTATACTTCAAAAAAACATTCAGTGGTAGTCCATTAATTACGTCAACAAATTTTAGCACCGCCATGTAGACAAGGTGTAAAACTTTAAATGAAATCCTTTGTAAAATTAGACTCTGTGATGGTATAAGTTGATTTTATTAACTGATGATCAGGATGATCGGGGGGAGGGGGGTGGAGTTTACAAAGTTTACTGTTCAAAGGTCCTATCCAACTGTTCAAAGGTCCTATCCAACTGTTCAAAGGTCCTATCCAACTGTTCAAAGGTCCTATCCAACTGTTCAAAGGTCCTACCCAACTGTTCAAAGGTCCTACCCAACTGTTCAAAGGTCCTATCCAACTGTTCAAAGGTCCTATCCAACTGTTCAAAGGTCCTACCCAACTGTTCAAAGGTCCTACCCAACTGTTCAAAGGTCCTATCCAATTGTTCAAAGGTCCTATCCAACTGTTCAAAGGTCCTATCCAACTGTTCAAAGGTCCTATCCAACTGTTCAAAGGTCCTACCCAACTGTTCAAAGGTCCTATCCAACTGTTCAAAGGTCCTATCCAACTGTTCAAAGGTCCTATCCAACTGTTCAAAGGTCCTATCCAACTGTTCAAAGGTCCTACCCAACTGTTCAAAGGTCATATCCAACTGTTCAAAGGTCCTATCCAACTGTTCAAAGGTCCTATCCAACTGTTCAAAGGTCCTATCCAACTGTTCAAAGGTTCTATCCAACTGTTCAAAGGTCCTATCCAACTGTTCAAAGGTCCTATCCAACTGTTCAAAGGTCCTATCCAACTGTTCAAAGGTCCTATCCAACTGTTCAAAGGTCCTATCCAACTGTTCAAAGGTCCTACCCAACTGTTCAAAGGTCCTACCCAACTGTTCAAAGGTCCTACCCAACTGTTCAAAGGTCCTATCCAACTGTTCAAAGGTCCTATCCAACTGTTCAAAGGTCCTACCCAACTGTTCAAAGGTCCTACCCAACTGTTCAAAGGTCCTATCCAACTGTTCAAAGGTCCTATCCAACTGTTCAAAGGTCCTATCCAACTGTTCAAAGGTCCTATCCAACTGTTCAAAGGTCCTATCCAACTGTTCAAAGGTCCTATCCAACTGTTCAAAGGTCCTATCCAACTGTTCAAAGGTCCTATCCAACTGTTCAAAGGTCCTATCCAACTGTTCAAAGGTCCTACCCAACTGTTCAAAGGTCCTACCCAACTGTTCAAAGGTCATACCCAACTGTTCAAAGGTCCTACCCAACTGTTCAAAGGTCCTATCCAACTGTTCAAAGGTCCTATCCAACTGTTCAAAGGTCCTATCCAACTGTTCAAAGGTCCTATCCAACTGTTCAAAGGTCCTATCCAACTGTTCAAAGGTCCTATCCAACTGTTCAAAGGTCCTACCCAACTGTTCAAAGGTCCTACCCAACTGTTCAAAGGTCCTACCCAACTGTTCAAAGGTCCTACCCAACTGTTCAAAGGTCCTACCCAACTGCCTAAAAAGGAGAAAAAAAAATCTACCCCTCCCCTTCCCCTTACCCAATATAACATTATTAAACTAACTTCATGACCACCGCCCTCTAATTATAATAGGAATCAAATCTGCGTAATATAACGAAATCAACAAAGCACCTTCTCTATATAACGAAATCAACAAAGCACCTTCTCTATATAACAAAATCAACAAAGCACCTTCTCTATATAACAAAATAAATGTAACACCTCACACCCTCAAATATTATGTAACAGTATGTCGTCTGTCAATGGGTTTTCATAGGCCAGTTCCTTTCATTATTTAATTTTTTTTATTCACAAAAATGTTGACCTTCTGCGGTTTTCTGAATTATTGTTTTACCAAATGAACAAAAACAAAACAAACTTCGCTCTCATCCATCTCATGTTACATAATATTTCTATTTGAATCAGCTGGATTTATTGTAAAACAACATCAGTTATTGATTTGTTCAAATAACTTAGTGTCCAGCGGACCGTTTTCTAGACAGGGAGGTTATGGGAAGAAAAGTTCAAATGTGTGTCACCTCTATTCTAGCTGCACAACCATGAATCCAGTGTAATTTTATTCAAAAAAAATTCACCTTTTGACGTGGCCCCCCTAAGTGGGCCCACCGAGAGAAATTCTGGGCCATGGAGTGAAATAGGCGAAAAAGGCCACTATTCGAAACTCTATACATTTACTAGTGCATAGTAAATGTGTACTTTAAACTTTCTTCAACAACAAGTCAAACTCTTTCATGCACACACACACACAAAATACCACACCCATTTGTTGACGTAATTAATGGACGAGTCCTTCATTGTTATTATTGAGTTAAGAGAACTGTTGTATTGTTTGGCTAAAATATTCTGCTCAGGTTGACCAACGACCAGAATGTATCGCACGTAAGAGAAAGAAAGAAATATTTTATTTTTTTTTAAATCTGCGTTTTGAACCTCGCAGCTCAGTTGGCTTCTTGATTCTCCAGAATGTTCGATGAAGACAAAAACAACTAGAGTGTCAGCCAAACAATTCTATTAATTCTCTGGTCATCGTGTCTCTAATCAATGGACGACAAACACCAAATAATGTCGGCTTTTCTCTGTTACTAATGACCGGACATCGCCCAGAAATGTCCACTGTTCCCCGTAATTAGACCTGAAGAGTGCGACTTAAAGTGAGAGAAGGGTTTGTCAAGACTGGAAGAGTTCTTTATGAAGAGCTATGTGCGTTTCAGTGTCTGTCTATATTCGTGGAGATACAGACAGTAAATGAGCATTCAATATATCAAAATAACACAGGCCTTCTTTTATTTGATGTTTCCGTAATTCAAATTTACTGACAACAAAAATATCTACGAAACAAGAGTTAACGTGCATATTGAATTGACCTTGACCCTTTACTTCTGATATAGTCTGGATGTTTTGACTAGTTCAACAGCTTTATTCAAATCTAGTCTGGATGTTTTGACTAGTTCAACAGCTTTATTCAAATCTAGTCTGGATGTTTTGACTAGTTCAACAGCTTTATTCAAATCTAGTTCTCAGATAAGAGGGCAACAGGGTCTTAAATTATTTGGCTGTCAGTCACGTGCAACACTGGTCCGATCTATGATGATGTAAGTTTCTTTTATTATCTAATGAAAAGAATGTACATGGGCGGAGGTGGGGGGAGGGGAAGGTGGAGGAGGAAAAAAAAGTTTACTGTTCAAGGGGCCACATAACTTACTATTCAAAAGGTCATTGGTCAAGATAAGTGGCGCAACCAGAGGAGGGGGGGCAGGGGGGCTTGGCCCCTCCCCCCCAGGCCAAATCATCAATACATAAATTATGTTATAAAGTTACAAAAAGATGTGAGCCCCCCCCCTCAGCATTTTGTCTGTCTCATTGTGTCTGTCTGACTCATTGTGTCTGTCTATATAATTGTGTCTGTCTGTATAATTGTGTCTGTCTGTATAAATATGTCTGTCTGTCTCATTGTTTCTTTCTGTCACATTGTGTCAGTTTGTCTCATTGTTTCTACTGCGTCTCACTGTATGTCTCATTGTGACTTTTCGTCTCATTGTGTCTGTAGTGTCTCATTGTGTCTTTGTCTTGTTTCATTGTGTCTTTACCGTGTTTAATGTGTATTTTTTATGTCACAGATTTGATCTCATGTACTTATGCACAATCTAAGAAGAAAAATTGAAAAGTCTGTGAGGTACTTCCTTCAAAACGAAAAAATGCAAAACGTCTCGACAAAACATCTCGACCAAATATCTCCACAAAATATCTCGACCAAATATCTCCACAAAATATCTCGACCAAATATCTTGTCTAAATAACTCAATAGACGCGATATAAATATGTTATAACAACATTTTAGTAACTTAATAAACTGAAAATGATTTTTTTAAAAATTAAAATAGCAAAACAAAACTCATTTTAAAGATGATCTGCACTGGCCCCTCTCGTACCGGCTAGACACTGAATACTTAAATCTGCTCAAAGTTTGATATTCGCTTGCCTGTTAGTAATATAATATGGCGCAGTTGGTGGGCCAATTATCGTCCGCCCTAAAACGCCCTGTGAGTTCTGTAGTCAAGATTATCTTGTTATTAAAATAACGCTTTGAAATCTGATAGACGCCAGCGAGCTCACAGTGATGATGTATTCACACCATTGCTTTACACTGCATATACAATCACAGCATAGACCAACACAGTATAGAATTACACAGTATAGACCAACACAGTATAGACCAACACAGTATAGACCAACACAGTATAGACTTACACAGTATAGACTAACACAGTATAGACCAACACAGTACAGAATTACACAGTGTGGACCAACACAGTATAGACCAACACAGTATAGACTTACACAGTATAGAATTACACAGTATAGAATTACACAGTATAGACTTACACAGTATAGACCAACACAGTATAGACTTACACAGTATAGACTTACACAGTATAGACTTACATAGTATAGACCAACACAGTATAGACCAACACAGTATAGACCAACACAGTATAGACCAACACAGTATAGAATTACACAGTATAGAATTACACAGTATAGACTGATACCTCTCGACTTAAGTGTACCAGCTCAGGTCACCAACTTTACTTACCAATTTACCAAGCTGGGGCGGGTGGGGGGGGGGGGTATATCTTAGTAAAACTTCACGTTTTTCTTTGATTGTTTAACTCATTTCTCAGTTATTCCAAAAGTAGGGTTCTAAAAATAGGTTTATTTGTTTTATATTTTGTTTTTGTTTTAGTAGTTGTTTTTTTTTTAAATATTATAATTAATTGTATCCGCCATGATTGTGGGCGTTGTCGGATGATGCGTATTAGCCTCACCGACCTATGAGCGTCTACCATTCTGTCAGAGTGTGAACGTGCCAGCCATTACTGGAGCATGGCTGGGTAAGAGAGCCTGACATTCCTGTCAGAACAGCAGGCTGCGAAAATCCAAGTCTCGGTAAAAAAAACAACCCATTGACCGTAGTTCCGCCGCTATTCAAGTTGTTTTGTTTTTGTTGTAAATAAGTTGCTAGTCGCTAAACATTCTACAAGTGAAAAGAATGCGCCTAGCCAGAACCAAACATCTCTATGAGGTTTGTTTTTTATTATTATTATTTTCAACCAAAAGCACAGAACCACCATAGAGTCTGGCCAATGCCAATATCAAATACAATATTTAAATGGATCTTACTGATCATGCACTGAACTATATTTACCACTGAACAAATACACCGTTTAAACGATGTAAATGCGTCTTTTGAAAAAAAACAAATGAAATAAACACTAAATGCAGACTTGGTTGGTTATTAGGAACACTTTAAAGATTTAAAACAGAACTTTATTTTTTTTTTTTTGAGTTTTTTTTTCGCTTTGTTTTGTTCTGATGTTTCTTTGAATAAATATTAACAGAGAAGTGGGTGGAGTTGAGTGGGCGTGGCATTAGTTTTTGTGCACTGCGCGAGCTGTAAATAAGGAATGAAGGACCAATTTTATATCAAGTTCCATTTCAGACAAAAGATTTTAAGAATACTCGTTCATTCTATTTCCGAACTAGCGAGCAAGGGAATAATATTGCGGTATGTTATGCAGGAGTTTATTTTTAGCGTTTATTGCTGGTCGAACAGAATTAGCATGCAAGCTGTAAGTTGTTGTGTTGTATCAAACTGTACGTTGTTGTGATGTATCAAACTGTAAGTTGTTGTGATGTATCAAACTGTAAGTTGTTGTGATGTATCAAGCTGTAAGTTGTTGTGATGTATCAAGCAGTAAGTTGTGTTGTGTTGTATCAAACTGTAAGTTTTTGTGTTGTTTCAAACTGTAAGTTGTTGGGATATATCAAACTGTAAGTTTTTGTGCTGTGTCAAACTGTAAGTTGTTGTGATGTATCAAACTGTAAGTTGTTGTGATGTATCAAACTGTAAGTTGTTGTGATGTATCAAACTGTAAGTTGTTGTGACGTATAAAGCTGTAAATTGTGTTGTGTTGTGTCAAACTGTAAGTTGTTGTGTTGTGTCAAACTGTAAGTTGTTGTGATGTATCAAACTGTAAGTTGTTGTGATGTATCAAACTGTAAGTTGTTGTGATGTATCAAACTGTACACAATGACGCCATAACATTCAGAACAACTAATAGTCTCTAAACCAAAACTTATAACATCACAGTTTTACTCATTGGATCATGAATGCGATTGTTTATTATTTTGGTATGCATGAATTTTCCTTTTCATTGCCCCGAAAATGTTGCCCCACCTAAAGTTGGTAGGGGGTGCCGGTCATGCCATTTCTCCTTCTCTGGAACTCCAACTTGAGTGGCTGTCAATAAAAAAATGTTCTCAGATGAATGTCAGTTCAACTTGTTGTGCGGTAAAGCAAATATTGAGACAGCGTTCTTGATCCATGGTGGAGAAAATATGTCGATTCGTCTCCCGTACCTGGAATATTTTATTAGTAAACAAACTTGTGTGAAACGTTTTACGCTTATTACTCTGGCACTTTTTCAATGCTTTCTTTTTTTATTTATCTCAATTTCTTTAGGTCAGTGCTTTTAGTAGATATTCTACAAAGACATAAATTAAAAGGTCTTGAAATAAGTTTAAAAAAAAAAGTTTTCCATTTTTTTCTTACCCATCTAATCATTTCAAGTTTGAAATTTTCAAAAGTAGTAAACATATTAATATTCTCGTCGTTTATTGTCTTTCTGTCTCTCCTGTGTGTGTGTGTGTGTGTGTGTGTTTGTGTTTTTGTCTGTGTGTGTTTGTGTGTAAATATATTCATTGCTATGTCGCCATTTGATTACTCTGCCATATGGACATACCTTGTTTTTATTTTTGTTAATTACAAAACTCAGTTGAAGAGCATAGTTCGTTCTACAGAGGTGATCGTAGTCCAGAACATTCGTACATCAAAGTCCTCATAAGAAACAGTTGAAACTCTGATGATTGGTTCGATTAAACTAAAATTGCTCTTATACATTAGTCTAGAATACATTTTGTTTAGTCTAGAATACATTTTGTTTAGTCTAGAATACATTTTGTTTAGTCTAGAATACATTTTGTTTAGTCTAGAATACATTTTGTTTAGTCTAGAATACATTTTGTTTAGTCTAGAATACATTTTGTTTACTTTTACTTTTTTTATTTAATCTAAAGTGATCATATTAAGTCATTGTGTAAGACGCCTCTTTCTGTTATTATTACGTCATCGTGTAAGACGTCTTTTACTGTTACTATTAAGTCATCGTGTAAGACGACTTTTGCTTCTACTAACACGGAATCTATTCTCTTTGTCTACCCTGCTGTAATCGTTCTCTTTTTGTGTGGCGTTATCGTGGAACATATTCAGTGACACTCTAACCTTCTTTGGAAGAACTCCACGGATCTAACATATTGTTTCCAACAGATGCATGGCTTGCAATGCTGATGTTTCAAAATTGTACACAACTCCTTTTAATTTTTATTTGAAGTCGGTGGGAAGGGGGGTGGGGTCTCACTCTTTATTGTTGATGTTACTGTGCAGTCAGGTCCATCGACAGAAATTTCGGGCTCCTGGGCAGGGCTGTCACGCCCCCCCCCCCGGTGCTGATAATAATATTTTCAAAAGTTTATTGGCCAGCTCAGTCCGGGCCCCTAAAACTCACCGGGCCCCTGGGCATTTGCATCCCCCCTGCCCCTTTCTCGGCGGCACTGTGTGCAGTTACAACCACTATAACAACCACTATAACAATTCAGTAAACAATCTACGCTACTCACGCGTGTGTTGACTGTACAAGTGAAGCACACTTTGTGAGGTCGATCATAAGTGAGAAACTGTGTACAACTGGTACGGCCAGGCCTCGCTGTTATATCCCAATTTTGAATTTGTTTGCTGAAATTTTCTCTCGTCTTTGCAATGCGTTGCTCGTATATTAAGGAACATTTTGTTATATAATGTGGTTCGTTTTATGCCTGACAAACAAAGGAACGTGTAAACCGAGGTTTTACTATATTAAGTATTGATTTGCTTTTGTTTTTGTTTGTGAGCGAATGGAAGGAGGGGGTGTGTGGGTTGGTTGAATAGAGTGGCGGTGAGGGTGAGGGGGGATCTCATTTAATTAACTCACGTCATCATTTCTATAACTGCTGTGTTCCCCCCACCCCTCTACAGCCAAGCCTAACTCATCCCTCCCCTCCCTCCTTTACAGCCAAGCCTAACTCATCCCTCCCCTCCCTCCTTTACAGCCAAGCCTAACTCATTACTCCCCTCCCTCCTTTACAGCCAAGCCTAACTCATCCCTCCCCTCCCTCCTTTACAGCCAAGCCTAACTCATTACTCCCCCCCTCCTTTACAGCCAAGCCTAACTCATCCCTCCCCTCCCTCCTTTACAGCCAAGCCTAACTCATCCCTCCCCTCCCTCCTTTACAGCCAAGCCTAACTCATCCCTCCCCTCCCTCCTTTACAGCCAAGCCTAACTCATCCCTCCCCCCCCCTCCTTTACAGCCAAGCCTAACTCATCCTTCCCCCCTCCTTTACAGCCAAGCCTAACTCATCCCTCCCCCCTCCTTTACATCCGCCTAACTCAATCCCTCCCCCCCCCAAATAAAAACAACAACAGCCAGCTAACCGGAGATTGTTGACAACCTCGGACAGTTAGTGACCATCACTGATGGGAGCATCGCCACCAGATGTTTGATGTGACTTGTGTTGAACCCCTGGGCTCCATGTTTACATCACCCAAGGGTATTACATTACCCAAACAATTGACTTACTTGACTCTGTTCTGGTGACTTAACTCGTGGACTTATGGTGTCGGGGGGGGGGGAGGGGGGGAAAGAGGAAGTGAAGGGGAGATGACTGTGGATAAGATATCTTGTGTCGTCTCCTTCCATTAGATAAATCATAGACAGACATAGACAACATTGGGTGGGGGAAGGGGGGGGGTAGAATACCAAATGATAAAAGACAGATACAACTTTCGAATATTTCGGAGAACAATAAACGAATTACGAGACAAACAAACTGACTCACTGCTGCACCAACAAGGAAAATAAAAAGTAAACAACAGCTTACACGCTCACAGACATATGTACACACACACACACACACACACACACACAAACAACAAAAGAAAATGTCAATAAAAACGACGTGAAAGGTTAAGAGCCACTCCTATTTCATCAACTTTTAGACATTTTCTAATGCAGATCTGCACTAAGAATAACGGTAAACGTTATCGAGGTGAATGCATTTCGCTGGGTACTGTCTGAGTACTATTTCTGGGTACAACTTTCTGAGTACTACTGTCTGAGTACGACAGTCTGAGTACTACTTCCGAGTGCTACTAGTAATAGGTTATAATTATTTGCAACTCAACAAAAATAAATGAAAACATGTTCCAATATTTTCATTCAAAGTATTTTATTTAGTTGAGCTGTCTTGCTATACACATTCAGAGATAATACTTATTCACTCACTGCTACTTAGCCATCTACTATAATGATTCATTCACTGCTACCAAGCCAGCTAGTATACTGATTCACTCACTGCTACCAAGCCAGCTACTATACTTATTCACTCACTGCTACTTAGCCATCTACTATAATGATTCATTCACTGCTACCAAGCCAGCTACTATAGTGATTCACTCACTGCTACCAAGCCACCTACTATACTTATTCATTCACTGCTACTTAGCCATCTACTATAATGATTCATTCACTGCTACCAAGCCAGCTACTATAGTGATTCACTCACTGCTACCAAGCCACCTACTATACTTATTCATTCACTGCTACTTAGCCATCTACTATAATGATTCATTCACTGCTACCAAGCCAGCTACTATACTGATTCACTCACTGCTACCTAACCAGCTACTGTACTGATTCACTCACTGCTACCTAACCAGCTACTATATCTCCCATTCAGTTCTAATTATTGCTATTAAGAACTAACATTTAGGAGGTTACAACCTATAATAATAGTACATGTACTTATGTCAAGTATAAGTTGAACATTACTATGTGCTGGTAAACTTCAACTTGACCAAATAACTTGTGACAAAAGCTAAAATTACTCTCTCTGTATGTTATATTTCTTCCCTTTTTAAAAAAGAAATTATTTGTTATTTATTTTTTATTTTTATTTGTTTTGGCCGTTCTATTAAATTCCAACTCAAGCGAGTACAAGTAATTTATAAATAAAAAAAATGATAATAATCTGGAGACTTTAAGCCATACACTTCTTACCAGAAAGATAGATAGATAGATAGATAGATAGATAGATAGATAGATAGATAGATAGATAGATAGATAGATAGATAGATAGATAGATAGATAGATAGATAGATAGATAGATAGATAGATAGATAGATAGATAGATAGATAGATAGATAGATAGATAGATAGATAGATAGATAGATAGATAGATAGATAGATAGATAGATAGATAGATAGATAGATAGATAGATAGATAGAGAAAAATCTTTCTGTATATGTCTCAGATCAATAAACTAGTTCTCTGTATACACACTGATCAGAACTGTTTTATATGGTCTACCATTCTCTGTTAAACAAATATAATCAGCTTGAAAATAGTGTTGACTTCACAATTTTTTGAATAGACCCATTTATATTTCCTCATAGTTCATCCCACAAGTATGATACAATCAATTCAACACAATGAACTGTTTGTTCCTTTCTTTATGTTTTATTTCACCAAATTATTGCATTTTTTTCTTTTTAAAAAATAATACACGTTATGTAACAATAACATTGAAAGTTATTCATAAGGACATTTCTGTACATTATAATATATAGAAGATTTTTTAAAAAACATTAGTTACTTTGCGCGCGTTTTGATATACGAGGCATGCTCTCCCCTGGTAATGCACAAAAAAGGGATGCATTTTTTCCACATCCGGGAAGTTTCGTATTTCGTCATTCATTGGCTCAGACGGCAGCACACAAATGGAATACCTCTGAATAAAGAAAGGAAAAAGATGTAAAAAAAAGGAATCAGATTTTTCACTCGTGTTAACTGCGTCCTGGCGTCACTGGACAGTGGAAATTATTTGCTGATGTAGTGAACGGTCATAGTGCCCACCCCCTGGGGCATTTTTCTGTGTTCGGTTCGTTGAAGGAACTGGAGGAGAAGGGGGAGGGGGCCCACACCACGTCATCAGAAGCCAGGCGCGTGACTAAATGTTATTACAAGGTGTCGCCCCAAGTAGCGTACCTCCCCCCCCCCCATTCCCTACTTCTATCTTTTTTCCCCCCTCTTTTTGAATAGACTGGGGGGGGGGGGGAGACACAGAGAGAGAAGGGGGAAAGGATGAATGGAAAGAAATAAGGGACATGCGCCTGGTAAAATTTGATTATGTCCATCTTTATGTCCATCTTTATATTTCTGCTTTATTGAACTAATGTGCTGCTCACTCTGACAGATTTGGCTCGGATTATGGAATGTAAGGCTGAGTGAGTAACAAGCATGTAGCATTATATTACACAGACAGCCGTGTTCAAACAATAGTTTATACAGACAGACAAACAGACTGACATACAGAATGACGTATTGACTCACATACAGACTGACGTACAGACTGACATATAGACTGACATATAGACTGACGTATAGACTGACATACAGACTGACGTATAGACTGACGATAAGACAGAATAGTAAAAAAAAAAAGTAATCATACAAGAAGGTAAGCAGGTAAAATCGGATAACTGACAGATTGATTGATAGATAGATAGTAGATAGATTGTCCTTGTTGTTTATGATTTACAGACTGCAGTCTCTTGCTGCGCTCGTGTTATAAAAGGGAACGATAGCCTTGCCTAGTAGCCGGTGATGAGTCCAGACATTCTATTTTAGATAGATACACTCAATGCATTTCCCAAA
>JAGDYQ010000256.1:59280-83422 GCA_021962125.1 Bulinus truncatus
TTCAATTAAACTCAGAACACAAGCTACTATTTCATTTGATGAGTTTCTTAATAACTGAAAGAAATCTAAATGCTGCAGTATTTCCACCAATGAACGGGTTATTGAAAATCCAAGGTGAATAAAAGAAAATACAGGACATTATATAAGTCTCTTAGAAATTCTGAAGCTCCTGGCCCCTTGGAGGTCCGTATGCCGAAATGAACTTTTGAGGGTAAGAATGGCAGTGCTGCAATCCAGCAAATGATATATACATCATAAGCTCAAGGACTATGCATGTTGAGACATAGGAGTTCTATTATTAATACATCATAGCTATATAAAAAATTGTATTATGGTGTCCTTTTACTAACCTCAGAAATGTGATCTTAAATGGAAAAAGTAATTTCTTGGCAGGGCTACACCCAAATGAGTATATAATCATTAATTTAGTAATTTATATGTTGTTGATATCTAAGGTGATGAATATAGACATTACAGACAGACAGACAAAACGGGGACAATAGGAGTATTGTCGAAAATGCTCTAAAACATGTCATACTGCCGCACCTCGAGATACCAGATCCGTTATCTGACCCAACAGCACTGAACCATGACATCATCATAGAATTGATTTCTAATTTTGTTCATTAGTTGATAAAACAAATAAATCCACACAGCTACCGCTGTTGCTGTTGTTATTGTTTGGTTGTTTTTGGACTTCTGTAAATACCAGCCACACCCCCACCCACCCTACACCCCAACGACATAGGTCCGTGTAAGACCGTACATCTGAAGATTTTTAAACAACAAAACACATATATATACACACACACAAACACAATATCTGCTTCATAACCAGTAGAGTATTCTTTCAGGGAGACATATGTTGGGATAGAGTTACTGGTTTGACAAATATGACCCAAATGCTACTCCCCTTCCCACAGATTGGGCAAAAAGATTTTAATGTCTGGAAGTGTATATAAAAGGAAATAAAACAAAATTCTTTGGTAGCTGCCAACTGCACACAAAATCAATTACTGGGTCATGAGAGAAGATTTGTGTTTTTTTTTAATATAAAAAAAGTGTAGGGGGAGACTGAACAAAGAAAAGAACAAGTGGGGCAAAGAAATGAAAGTAAAAAGAAAACATTTCAAGAAAAAAAGATAGATAGATAGATAGATAGATAGGGGATAGATAGATAGATAGATAAAAAAAAATAGATAGATAGATAGATAGATAGATAGATAGATAGATAGATAGATAGATAGATAGATAGATAGATAGATAGATAGATAGATAGATAGAGAGATAGATAGATAGATAGATAGATAGATAGATAGATAGATAGATGGAAGAAAAATAAAACAAAAAACAACCAGTGAAAGGCGGACACATACAATCCACTGTGACGTAGAGGGGAAATAAAATGAGTTTTGTCTTGTGACACGCACTGTAAAGTAATGATGAAATAGGGAGTAGAGACAGGGACATGGCAGATGACCGGGGGGGGGAGGGGAGGAACTTGACACAGCGCGTGGGAGGCTACTTACGTTAAGTCAATGACATTTCAAAACATAAAACAAATCTTTGTTTCATTTTTTTTTAATCCTAACGTTTTGTGGTTGGTTGTTTGTTCTACTTTTGCCAAACCACATAAAAGTTTACATTGTTAAACATAAAAAGGGAAAAGAAAACTTTTGACAAGTGTCTTTCTTGTTATTGTAGTCTGTCTAGTTCAGATGTTTTACCTGGTTAGGCTTCACCTGTGCACATCATTGACCTTTCTGCGGTGACCTTACGTCTTCCTAGCTATAAATCATCAGCGCCACAAGTAGCAGCGACTTTACCTCCATCAATTACACACACACCAAAACCAGGCGTCCATTGCTGAGTATAATATATATATATAAGAGATTTGCGCTCTGCGTTAAATTGTTAAAGAATCTTCTTCTCTTTGTTCTCGATATATGATTATGGAGGATTTCAAACGACCAGGCCTATAGTTGCTAATAACTGCACGGTAATCATCACCTGTCTTCCAAAGTTTTAATTAGAGGGAGGTCATCTGTGGCCAGAACCTGTTGCGAGCTGTGTCATGGGGGGCGGCACGTTTGAGAAACATTGGTCTTGGCATCTTCAGACATCCATTGGTGGGCAGTCCTCACTGTTTCCAACGCCTTAGTCTTGGGAACAGGTGTTGTCTTAGTCTGCAGCCTAGTTCTGAGTCTGAAGACAATATTTTGAGTCGGTCTGGGAAGATTATAATAGGCCGTTTTTGTCATGATCTGGTGATTCCTCATCCATTCTGCTGGATCCGTTCACCTATACAGCCCTTCATTTCTTCCGCATCCTAGATAATAATCCACCTGCAAAGTAAAGAATTAATACAACAGTATTCCAGCTTAAAATACAATCATGAAAAAAAAAAAAATTGATCTCGTTCAACCAAAAAAAAATAAATCAGCCGAGAAGCGATCAAGCTTCTCCAAGGGGATATAACTCTATGCAAATTGTTTGCGAGTACAGCTAGTGTATACATATAATGTAGATTTCCTTTACTAATACAGCATCAGCCAAGTTATCCTAATGAATCCACCAATCTAGATATCTATTTGACATACACATAAATATATATATATATATATATATATATATATATATATATATATATATAGATATACCATAATTAATCCACCATCCAGTTATATCATTAAATTCTCCATCATATTATCCTTAATTGGTCCACCAACGTTACCTAATTAACCCACCAATCAAGTTACCCTAATTAATCCACCAATCAAGTTATCCTAATACATTCTCTTACATAATTACCATAATTAACTCACCAATCAAATCTCACTAATTTAATCAACGTAATCAATCTGCTCTAATTGAATCCACCATTCAAGTTATCCTACCATCCACCAATCAATTTACTCTAAATTAATCACCAATCAGTTGCCCTTATTAATCCACCAATCAAGTTACCCTAATTAATCCACCAATCAAGTTACCCTAATTCATCCAACAATCAGTTACCTTTTATTACAGCACCGATTGACAATTTGGCAAGCCGCCGCTACGTGTTCCAGGATCAGTTTCCTGACTACTTTGAGGTAATCCACAGATTGTACGTTGTACAGTAACCCGAGAGGCTGTCCATGTGAAGTATGTAACACTTTGTTGTAGAATGTTATTATTGATCAAAGGACTTAATATACGAAGCTGGAACAAGATGAACAGTTTCAGATGACATCATACAATGTATCAGTGCTGAATTTAAATGTCAGATTCTTCAAATTTATACAGATACTCAATTTTTTATATTAATTCTATTTTGCTATTTTGGTCCGTCTGTCTCTCTGTCTGGTTCCGGTCCACCCCCTCAATCTCAACAACCATAAGACCTAGACCCATGATGTATTTTGGTCATTTTGTAGGGTCTTGGGGCCTCCATGTGGTGCAGCAAAGTTCGTTTCATAGCGACTGAACCTCTGAGGGCCGTGTGTATGGGGGTTATATAGTACCGTTTTTAACTATGTAAACTATATTAAGAATGAAGGCCTCCCTATATCCCAGCAACCATGAAGTTCTTGACCCATGATGTAGTATATCATTTTTGTAGGTCTTGGCCTGCCAAGTGTACATCAAAGTCATCGCAATCTCACCCTCGATCCCAAATATAAGAGTTTCTTATATACCCGTTGTTTGCTTATATTTTGAAGATCGTAATAATAAAAGCTGAATCAAAGGGCGTAACTCATTATATTTTTGTAATAGTTATCTTCTTTATCAGTCACTTCCCTCTCTAAATTTATCCGAAATTCATGCGCATGGAGCACATATTGTATGGCTGTAACCCGGAAAAAAATACGGATTTCGTCGCGCGAAAATGCTCTAAAATGTCCTTTGTCCGAAACGGAAAGAGACTTAAATTGCTTGTTTTATAGTCTATCCCTAAATATATATTTAGACATGAATCTATAGATTTAGGGATATATATCCCTGTGAACTGTACAACGTGTTCAATCTGAATTTCTCCGCTCTCCAGGATGTAAATGTTTCAATCTGAATCTCTCCGCTCTGAGATGTAAATGTTCAATGTGAATCTCTCTCACCATGACATGCACATGTTCAATCTAAGCCGACCATGAAGGAAGGAAGGATTCCTCTAATCTATATGCATTGTGGACAAGATGAAACCACAGCCCTGTTATCTCGATGCACCTATAAGGGTCCAAGCCTCCACTCCTCCCTCCCTCCCTCCCTCGCCCTGGACGGACTTGTCGAGAGGCAACGAGCAGCCGACACGACCTGATCATTCTCCCTCAGACCAATGGAAATCGATTCACCCTCGTTCTCTCCTGTATCGATTTTTTGGCTGCAAGGCATTTCTCCTCATTCCACCTTTATCCCAGCACTACCCCACCCCTACTCTCCTCCCCACGTCTTATCCTTCGCACTATCCCCTCCCTCCCTCAGCTTTCCACTAAACCCGCCTGTCTCTTCCTATTCCTTACTGACTTACTTCCTCGGGACACTATATCACCCGCTCCCCCCCCCCCGGGCTATTTTTACACACACACACACACTTACAATGACCCTAGCTCTCCTGCTAACTCTTCCCCATCTCTCTGTCTCTCCACCCTCTCTCCTCTCTCTTCCTCTCTCTCTCTCTCTCTCCCTCTATCAATCATCTCTATCTCTCAACTATGATCGTCGAGCACAGACTCCCACCATCCTCCGACGAAAAGTGCGGACCTAATCCGTTTCTTTTGGAACTTATATCTTTTTATTCAACCGCACTCTCTCCCCCGCCCGCCCACCCCACTCCCTAACACCCCCCCATATCGGTCTTCTTGTCTTGTAGTGACTGCAACACTAAGGAATCCCAGATCATTAGATTCAACAGGCAGGTCCTAAACAGACACACCGCTGACCTTTCATTGTAAATTCCGCGTCATAATGGGAGACGCTCGCGAGATGGTGATGGTGGGGGTTGGGAAGTGGGGTTTGGGTGGGAGTGAGTACCAGGAGAAATTCCAGCACAGTTCAGCAACGTAAAATATAAATCATGGGTAAACCAAATTGGCTGCAAACAACAAAAAACAAAAATGGACAAAATCATATACTGGCGTGTGAATGGCCGTTATAATGTGTCACACCATCTTCTTACAGACAGAATACAACAGGAACCTACCCCCACCCCACCCCCTTACATACACACACACTCCTTTAGCATGTAAGATTTTCAGCTAGGGTCACCTTTCACCTTTTTTTTTCGTTCTAGGACATTTTATAATGGAGTGTATTAATAAAGATGAAAAATACTAATACACTGTATATAGATAGATAGATAGATAGATAGATAGATAGATAGATAGATAGATAGATAGATATATAGTAGATAAATTGATAGATAGATAGATAGATAGATAGATAGATAGATAGATAGATAGATAGATAGATAGATAGATAGATAGATAGATAGATAGATAGATAGATAGATAGATAGATAGATAGATAGATAGATAGATAGATAGATAGATAGATAGATAGATAGATAGATAGATAGATGGATAGATAGATCAACCAAAGCTAGCAACCCCTTGTTCAACACGTTCGAGAACACGATACAATGTTTCCAAATTAAATTTTCGCTTTTTAAATATTTTCACCTGAACCACACAGTGGGTGGGGTTTGGGGGTGCGGGGTGCTGTAATTGCGAAGTTGTTATTTTAAAAAGTGAAGGCTAATCGTTAATTGCGAGAGGTTGGGGGAGGGGTGGGGGGAAAAGTTCATCACAATTATGTCCGTACGTTGGTCTATTGGAATGCCCTCGCGTGTGCGTTAGTGTGTGTGTGTGCGTGTGTGTTTGTGTGTGTGTGGTGTGTGTGTGTGCTCAACCTCTGTGATCGTTTTAGGTAGCCACATACATTTCTAAGCCCCGCCCCCTCCCCCAGTCTGCGCGATGAATAATTCATTACAGGCAGATCTCTGCTCTGACTAAGAGAAACAATATCCAGCTAATTGACCACTTCCGTTAATGCGGACTAAGACCGCCTCGCTTCGTTGGAGTTCATCCAACCCAATTTTTTTTCCCTGAGGCTCGGGTTAAACATGCGGGCTATGAATTGAAGAGAAATAGAAGATTTTTTTTTAAAGGAATAACTTTTAAAAGTGGAGCCGTAGTTGTTGAGGGGGCACACAAAATTGCTGACCCCTTCAAGTACAAAGTTCTAAAAAATATGATACTTTAGGGGCCCACTTCTATCTCGAGGGCCCCCATATATCTCTAGAAGTGTAGCCATAGGTTACTATAAAAATAATGACTCTTTCATATGACTCTTAAAATATGTCCATAGGTTACCGTAAATATAATGGCTCTGTCATATGACTCTTAAAATATGTCCATAGGCTACCATAAATAGAATGGATCTGTCATATGACTCTTCCGCACTCCTTAAAGTAACTCTATAGGTTACCATAAAAATAATGGCTCTGTCATATGACTCTTAGGACTCATAAAGTAACTCTGTAGGTTACCATAAAAATAATGGCTCTGTCATATGACTCTTATGACTCTAAAAAAAGTGAAGTCCAGTCAGTGACGCACAGTGACCGTGAGTACGTAAGCTAGACCCATTAATACACCGAGATAACAGACACAATCTCTTAATCCAATAACACCTGGGTCCAGATGTCCGTTGCAAGTGCTGACATTCAGACTCTTTCGCCCTGGAGAGTTTTCTTACTTCATTATTAACCAGTTGGTGTGTGTGTGTAGGGGGGGGAATCATAAAAAATGACAACATTACAAAAAATGTATCACGCACCTCCCGCCTTCATTCATACACTGACCAAAAAAATCTTCTCACGCAGTTCTTATCATAACACATCCGCGCGATCTCAGAATAACCCGGACCCATGTTTGGGGAATAAATAAAAACTTTGATTTTTTCGTATCTTTTTTTATTCTGTTTTTATTTATTTTAACAACCAGAATTTAAGAAGATTAATGTATACCATTTCAATGTCTCAGGTATTGTTATATTACACAGCACCAACAAAAAAAATTTGTGAATGCCACGAATGTTTGAGTGAATTATAGCAATTCATGGGTGCTGATTTCCCAAACTGCCACTGCTTTTACTGAATTGGCTCTAGTTTCTGAGATATTGGACACCCTTGAAAATATGATTGACACCCTTTGTGTAAAACAAATGCAATAGGTTTGGTGTCTGTTGTTTAATTAAACTATACCAAGTTATAACTTTTTTTTTCTATTTTATCACTGCTTTCTAAAGACATCATGAGTTCATCATTAAAGATGCTGCAAAAATAATCACAGATTGTATTCTGTTGCATCATCTCTGGACAATACGATTGAAAAGCAAAGATGAAATATAAAAAGACTTTGTGCAGCAGGCATATTTGGCTTATTTCAGTATGAAGCTGGGAGACCAAGGCACCGTCCCGGGTTCCCCATAAGGTCTGCAAAAACTGTGTGGAGAGTCTACAGAGTGGACAAATGGTGAGAAGAAAGTCTAAGTTTAAATGTCCAATGGTAGGGCGAGAGCCGAAAGACTATTTTTGGTGATTGTTATTTTTGTATTGTGAATGTTAATGCTTCAATCGCCTCTACAAATCTATGTGGGATTATCCTGATCTTAATTCTGCAAGGAGACCAATCCACGTGGCAGTGAAGTTCTATACCAGTGTTTACTGGATTATTAGAGCTTGGTCACTCATCAGACCCCGATGAGGGGCAAGATCTGGAGTATTTGACAGGTGAAAACAGGGAAGCGATTATGAAGGAAGTTCTTCATTACCTCATCCATTCAGCCAAGAAGAATTCAATGACCTAATACGGGAGATCTAAATCTGTCCAAACAAGCATCTCTTCCCATTGCTCACTCAACAACACTTAAAGAAGAGTATGAAAAAGAAATATCAAACAGACAGTATTGCTCAAAGTTCGTTATTATGAGCATCAGTAATCAATTTGTGTTGATCTACAAATGGTAAACTTCTCTCTGCTTGGGTAGTAGTCAGGATACACAAAATACTCATGCTTCATGGGTCTTTGGGATAGCAAGGCAAGGCAAGATCATTGTGACAAGAGTGGAACATGGCCTGCAAGGGAAACAATGACTCTAGGTAAAGAAAATATCATCAACAAGCCACTGGTAAACAAAAATAACAGATCATTCCTCCCAACGCTTCCATATAAAATTAGGCTTTATGAACAATTGTTAAGGCTTTGGATCAAATCTGGCAATTGCTTCAAGCATATTTGCAGATCATTCCCCGGATTGAGCATGGAGAAGCTGAAAGCTGGGATTTTTGACGGTCCCTCAGATTCGGAAACTCATCAACGATCGAAATCACCTTGAAGCTTCTTCATGGAACAGTTTTGTTCTCAGTTGTCAGGAACTTCTTAGATACCACCAGAGCACGAGAATTACGAAGAACTGGTGTAAGATCTGCTAGCTAACTTCAGAACAGTGGAACAAATATGAGGATCACAAGTACATTACCTTCACAGTCATTTATACAAACTTCCAGGGCTAACCTTGGGGACTTCAGTGAGGAAAAGGCGAGAGGTTCCATCAGGATATGAGGGTGATGCAGGAGAGATATCAAGGAAGATGGGACATACGTGCGATGGCTGACTACTGTTGGAGCCTCCAGCGCAATTGCACCAACGACACATACAAAAGGAAGTCGAACAAATAGCGATTTGCTAATGCATTTCTATAGACAATCAACATATCAATTAATTAATTAATTAGACATATTTAGTTTTTCAAATGAAAATGTATTCTTCTTATAACACTATTATGCACATATTTTGAACAAATTTCTGCAAGACTATTAACAGTTTCACCACTTTTTGTTAGTATACTATTATACTTCATGCAATTCTTGACAAATTCAAAACACGGTGCTTACATTATTTAATCAATGTTAATTATCTCGTAAATAGAGCCAATTTAGCAAAAGTCACTGGCATATTCCTAAATCAGCATAGTTGACTTTGTATACAAAATTGTTCCAAATATCATAAGTAAATGAATTCAACTGTTTACCAGTGTTATTTTTTTTTTAACTCTGATGGGCTTTGCGATAGTTGTGTTATTGTTTCAAAATTACTTAAATTTCAAAATTACTTATTAAGTATAATCTCAGAGTGATATTATGTGTAATAGCACATTTTTTTTTAAAATGATACAAAATTTTTCGCACAAAAAAAAAACAAAACAAAAATAAAATGCACAAGTTAGCATAATTTTATTAAATGACTGAAGTTTGGCAGATCTTAAATTTAAACGTTACCGTGTCCTAAAAACATCAAAGAGAAATTACAAAAATCTTTAAAAACTTGCTTACTTTGGCTTGTTGTTAGTGGTACTGGACAATTACTTAGCCTTATCACTGCACTGTTTCAAATTTATATTTTCTTATTAAACAGTATCGTGCAAACTTTGAAATATTTTTTGCAGTCGACCCATTAGAAAGTTCGCCCACGACCCCACGGGTGGTTCTCTACCCATCGATTTGATTACCGCATATTTAATATGCATTTTACATCGAGTATATAGAAGAAGCTTTTTTTTGTAAATCGGTACGCACCGGGTACTGCGTACCGGCACCTTTTTCAATGTGGGTAAAAAAATTATTACTTTTCTTGTATTTTAACGTTTATTATTAATTTATCATATTATTATTATTATTTTAAAATAGTATCTTTTCAGTTGTGATTTAGCTTGCATCGAGGTGCGAACAGGTAGTTAAAAGTTAGGCAATCCATCACTGAGTACCGGCACCTATTTTTTTTTTACAAAAAAAAGCACTGAGTATATATATATATATATATTATATATATTATAGGGCAGAAGAAAGCAACAAAGAATAATGTAAATAATAGTCGATTTTGGGTACTAAGTTAACCCGAAAAAAAGAATTAATACTACAGTATTCAAGTTTTAAAACCAACCATGAAAAAAATCGGATCTGCCCGAAACCAAAAATGACCTAGCCTACCGATCATGCCTAAGGGGACATAACTCTATGCAAAGGTTTTGCAGGGTGCAGCTAGTGTTAAATAACATTCATCCCAATTTTATTATTGTCATGTCTTGTTGTTGGTTGTCAATGAAAAAAACCGTAAAAAAAAATTTTGTAAATACAAAAGTGTTGTTGCTTTTTTACACCCCCATTTCGCTCTTCTTGATTATTAACACATGCTGACTGTCAATTTTTTATCAACACAACCGACGTTTTACATCCCCCCTCCAGCTCACCACCCCACCCTCAGATCGACGGTGAACAAAGACCAAAAAAAAAATACTCTTCTCACCCTCAATCCCCCCCCCCATCACTCACTCCTGATTCACGGTCTTTTTCTGCTATGACACCCACACAAATACATGAACTCACCTAACGTATTTATGAAAGTATTCTGTTTATCACACTTACACAAACACACACACTCACTCACTCACACACACACACTCTCACACTGTCACTCCCACTCAGTCACACACACACACACATACACACACACACTGACAAATCTTTGATCAACTGGTCTGTCCTTTGGCCTCTGCTCTTTCTTTTTTTTTTTTGCTTCAAAATAAATAAATAAGACAAAATTCTCAGGGCCTCTGACATGCTAGTTGGGCTGCCTCGCCCCTAGCTTCGGCCCTACTCTCTCGCTCACTTTCTCTCATGCGCATAAACTAAAACTTGACACTCAGCCATTGCACTATCCTCTATCTACAAATCGTCTTACCTGGATAGGTGTGCTATGGACAACAGTATACACACACACACACATTGGTTCATACCAAGTAGCCTCAAGCTTTGACTCTCCCTATCTATCGTGTGGGAAATGGGAACATGGTAGGAGATATATTATTGTCTATAAGTCTCTTTACACATTCAACACTATTTTTAAAACAACATATGCATGTATTTTCCAGTTCTTTAGTCATAATCTAGTAATAGTGTAGCCATAGTGTAGACCAGTGGTTCCCAAAGTGGTCCCTATGTACCCCCAGGGTCCCTGGCAGCATCCAGGGGGTCCGCGGAAACTATTTATTCATTTGGGGGTCCCTGAACAACCCCCAAGGGGTCCACGAAAAGTCACAACGTAAAAAATATAATTAAAGTCCACTATATTTTAATGTCAATAAAAATAAAAACAATAAATAAACTAAAAGCGCCAGCTACTTAAGTTAATAACAAGCATGGCATGGTTAGAGACAGACGGTAGAAACACGCTTATGCAGAAAATGCGTCATATTTTGGCCTATGACTTCCCCTTTCGAGATTACAATGCTGGTCATGTTTATAGAGAGTTTGTATTTTTAGGTGACGTATACCAGTGAAAAAAAAAGATGACCTAGTTAGTATTGAATCAAAAGCTAAGTTAAGCGCCCCTTTATTTTCAAGAGACAAATGTTGTGATAATCCTAATTATCTACTGTCTCATATCGTATGTATGATGCCCGAATTCTTCAGAAGTTAAGGCTTGACTAGTGCTATCATAGAATTAGTGACCCAAAGTTTCTAGGTCGATAATTGAATTTTCAAGAATATAGGTTAGACATTGTATTTTCAAGAAGATGGACCATTAGGTCATAGATGAATTAATTAATTAGTTTGGTCATTAAAATACAAAAAGTCCAGGGATACCGCTGCTTTGACTGAACAGAATATCACCTATTAAGGACCTGGACCAATCAGAGATAAGGACGTGGTTGAGGACGTTAGTAATTAGGGTCCCATAAAAAGAAGCTAGCGTATTTTTGACAGATAGATTGTGTGGTTTACAGTACTAAAAAAGATAAGGATTGAACGCTTTTTAAAACAGTCAAAGATAAATATTTGAAAACACAGTCACTGCAGAAACTGTTCAATTGGGACATTATAAAAGTCAGATGAAGACGGACTGCGTGCTTCTTACAACATTTCTTATTGATTTTAAAGTCCAGAAATCTGCATACTAATGTTGTGAAGTAATATTTTACCAGATGTAAGTGAGTGCAATACTCACCGTGTAAAAAATAAACCAGCTTTCGCATTTATAAAAAGAATTCCACTGAGTAAAGAAGTATCAGGTATGATTGATTGATTGGCCCAAACCGTAGAAAATTCTTTAGTGAGTACTTAAAAAGATCTGCACTCCCTATACAGCTTGATGAGTCAACTTTACCAGGAAACGAAGCTTTACATTTAGCTTATGTAAGATTTATAAAAAAAAGGAAATTTTTGTCAAGAAATTGTTATTTGCTAATGTTTGGAAACCGATACAAAAGGAGAAATGCTATTTGGCGCAATTAAAAAGTTATTTGATGTAAAAGCTACACCTTTAACTGATACTTATTCAATTATTATTGATCGAAACAAAATGATAGTAGTTATAACAAGGCTTTCTGGCATACTTAAAGCAAGCTAAAAGTACCAAATGTATGTTCAGTACATTGTGTCATTCTTCGACATTTGGTCGCGAAAATCTTAGTGAACGTTTGCATGGACTACTAGATCATGTCATTAAAGAAAATATAAAATCATGAAGCGCTTAAATGAGAGATTATTTGCTCAACTTCGTTTGGAAAATGATGAAGACTATAATTGTTTACTACTTCACAAGAATATGTTGGTTAACTAAAGGTGCATGTTTAAATCGCTTTTATGCCCTCTTTGATTCTGTGTTGGAATTCTTGTAAAGCAAAGACAATGATTTGCGACACAATTTAATTAACTCCCAAAATGACATAGCCTATTTGACTGATTTATTTGACACTTAACGAAAATAATTTGAAACTACAAGGTGACCAATTAAATTTAATCAAAACTAAAAGCGTAATGTCTGCGATTGTGGCATAGGGCGGTGTCCTGGCAGGGGCAAGAGGAGAATGTTTCCTAGTTTTCAAATCTTTTGAAATTATAAAACAGGGATGAAGATTTGCTGTCTACTGTCAACACTTAACAGCTCTTCATGCAGAAATAAACCAAAGATTTGAAGACATTCTTCACTTGAATATCTCCTGACTGGGTGCTGAACCCTTTCGCAAGTGGACAAACTCACATACCTAGCACAGATGAATCCATAGAAATACAGGAGCAGCTTATTGAAATATCCACAAATGAGGAACTTAAACCATTGTATGAACAAGGATATCACACATTTTTGTTACAAAAACAGATACCAATTTTATATCCCGCATTATGGGTTATTGCACAGGGTCATTGACTGCTTTTCCGTCTTCCTACTTGGTAGAATGCGGATTCAGCATCGTTATGAATCTCATCACAAGAAAAGAAAAACCGACTAGAAATTAGTGCTCGTGGGAATTTGAGGCTGCTCACAAACTTTTGAAAGATGGACATAATCACACTCATAGCATCTCATTAAATCATCCAAGTCATTAATTTTATTTTAAACAGAAATTATACTTCAATGAATACTTCTTCGTCAAAATGTTTTTTTCATTCATTTCCAGAATTGTATATTATGCATTATGGTAGGTTTTTCACTGGGGTCCGTGGGAAAGTTTTGTGATCTCAAAAAGGGGTCCATGGGTAAAAAAAAGTTTGGGAACCACTGGTGAAGACATAGCGTATGATGTAGACATAGGGTAGCCATAGTGTAGACGTGGGGTAGCCATAGTGTGGCCATGATGTAGACATAGTGTAGCCGTAATGCTGCCATAGGGTTTGCCTTTGCGTTTCATCTCTCGGTACCTCTAATTTCACGTAGTTCTCTGTCTCCCTCCATCTCTCTCTCTCTCTCTCTCTCTCTCTCTCTCTCTCCCCCTGTCTCCCTCCCCCCTTTCTGCCTCCCTTTCTTTCTCTCTCTTTCTCTCTCTCTATCTCTCTCTCTCTCTCTCTCTCATCTATCTATCTTCTGTCAATATATATATATATATATATATATATATATATATATATATAATCACCAAAAAATGAAAATAACTCTAAAACTCCCTTTTACTAAAACACACATATTCTAACACAGATACACGCCACAAATACTTACAAACAATCCCCTCCCTAACCCAAAAACTGGGTAAGGGGGCGGATCATACAGGACAACATGACTCCCTTGAGTCCCCCCCCACCCTCCCACCGACTCCTATGTGTTATATCAAACACCGGGAAATTGTCTTTTGACAAGCGCCGCTCCAACCAGCAACCAAATGTTTTGGTCTCCTTTGGAGACGAAAGTAACTCAGAATTAATACAGGTTGTAATACCGGGACAAGATAAACCAATTCGGACAACGCAGTAACTGTTAATACACTACACATCTGTATTACCTTCAGGAGAGACACATGCTCCATCGACAGTGAAATTGGTTATAGGGTAAAACGTCATCTAGCAACAGAACATAGAGGAATTAATTAGTGTCATTAAATAAGTACATGTAAAAACATGGGGCTATTCCACGATTCCTATTAAAGGGCCCAGCTGGGGAAGGGGGGTGGGGACATCATCAAACCGGAAGCGTGTCCAGTTGTTTAATATAATGTAATTTAAAACTAACGTGTAAGTGTAGTTGTTTTTTATATAATTATATATATCATAGTTTAGTTTATCGGAGGCCCAGAATGTATCACTGAGGCCCAGAATGTATTACTGGGGCCCAGAATGAATATCACTGGGGCCCAGAGGAATGTATCACTGGGGCCCATTAATGTATCACTGGGGCCTGAAAGTTGATTCTGGGGCCTAGAATGCAATTATTTAGGGGTAACCAGTATGAACCTAAAGGATCAAGAACCTCAAGGCAGTGGTTTGTGTACCAGGGAATATAAAAACAACAAAAGCGTGTGAAACCAGTGACTGAATGGCACCTTAACGTAGTCCCTTTACCCTGTTTTTATACGTGTTTTTTTTACTAGTATTTAGTATCGGGGAATTCATTGCTGGTAAATAACTTCTGAACTTAATAATTTCTTTCATCAATGACTCAAACTTTCTGATCACTGTTTATTATCACTGAAAGTAAAACCAAGTGCTTTAGGTCACTGGTGGTTGATTATCACTGAAAGTACAACCAGTATAATTCAAATATCACCAATAAATAATACGTAGCGTAGTGCTTCAGTATTTGTAGTATAATAATAATTGACTACGTAATTCTGTAATTTATATATTTAAAAACAACAATAGCAGAAAGAACATAATAGCTTATAATGTTATGGCGGTCACTTCAGTAAGAAGCGTGCGTACAAATCGGTAAATAGAAATACTATCCAAACATAATGAATCTGTGAAATCGAGATCAAGAGAGTGTGGTGGACCAGAACCATCACCGCTGCGTCCGTGTCGTGTGACCGCTGGGAAATACTTAAAAAAGATTTACAAAACACCATCGATAACACCTTAAAAAGTGATTTCGTTTCAAGTGTATTTGAATCATTTTATACGTAAAAGTCAACCATGCTGATTTAGGTGTAGAATTTATGTAAGTGCTTTTGCTAGATTGGCCCTATTTTACGAGATATTAAATTCATTAAATAATGTAGGCACCGTGTTTTGAATTTGTCTAAGAATTGCAGGTATAATAGTATACCAACAAAAAGTAGTGTGAAACCGTTAATAGTACAGTGCAGAAATTTGTTCAAAAATATGTATAATAGTGTTATAGAAGAATATATTTTCATTTGAAAAAAACTAATTATGTCTAATTAATTAATTAATTAATATGTTAATTCGTCTATAGAAATGCATTAGCAAATCGCCATTTGTCTGACTTCCTTTTGTATGTGTCGTGTGGTGCAATTGGGTGCTGAAGGCCCCAACATGTAGTAAGCCATCATATTGTATGACCCATCTTCCTTGACATCTCTCCTCCATCACCCTCTATATCCTTATGGAACCTCTCGCCTTTTTCCTCACGAGTCCCCAAGGCCTTGGAAGTTTGTCTAAATGACGGTGTAGGTAATGTACTCTGATGCTCAGTATTTGATCCACTGTTTCTGAAGTTAGCTAGCAGATCTTAAATTCAGTTCTTCGTGTTCTTGCCTGTTACTACCTAAGAAGTTCCTGACAACTGAAACAAAACTGTTCCATGAAGAAGCTTCAAGGTGATTTCGATCGTTGATGAGTTTCTGAATCTGAAGACCGTCAAAAATCCCGCAGCTCTTCAGCTTCTCCATGCTCAATCCGTGAATGATCTGGAAATATACTCTGAAGTCATTGCCAGATTGGTCCAAAGCCTTAACAAATTGTTTCATTAGGCCTCAATTTATGGGTGAAGCAGTGAGAGAATGATCATATTTTTGTAGTACCAGTGGCCGGTTGATGATATTTTCTTATCCCACAGTCATTGCTTCCTCGTAGGCAATGTCACACTTGTCCAATGATCTTGCCTTACTTCTGTTACCCCATTAACTCCATAGAAGCATGAGTATTTTGTGTATCCTGACTGCTACCCAAGCAAGAAGTTTACCATTTTTAGACCACACAAATTCGACCACTGATGCCTTAATAATAACGGACTTTCTGCAATACTGTTTTGATATTTTCATACACTTCTTTTGAAGTGTTGTTGAGTGAGCAATGGGAAGAGATGCTTTATCGGTTACTACTAAAATGTAAGCAGTTAATACATTTCCAAGCTTGTGATGGAAACTGTCTATAAAAAGACGCCAGTCTTCGGAATGGTAATCTTGTAGGTCCCATTTTGAAAGTGAAGTCCAGGGGTGGTAGATGTTATTGATAGTAAACTTAAAATATTGAAGAAGAAAATCTTCTCTTTTCCGATGTAAAATGTTATTTTAACTTCTGGCTTTGGAGAAAATTTCTTTCATTGGAGCCCGGTACACTAAAAAGTTCAGATGCGTTGCTTGGACGATTTAGGTCTCGTATTAGGTTATTGAGTTCTTCTTGGCTGAATGGTTGAGGTGTTGGAAGAACTTCCTTCCAACACATCCACTGAATTTAACCCGCCAAAACTCCAGACCTGCCCCTCGTCGGAGTCTGATTTTGGTGAAAGCTCTAATAATCCAGTAAACACTGGTCTAGGAACTTCACTGCTATGTGGAATTGATCTTCATTGTAGATTCAAGATCAGGATAACCCCACGTTAGATTTCCTTGTAGCGATTGAAGCCTTTCAACATTCACAATACAAAATAACAATCACCAAAATGGTCTTTTCGTGGCCTCGCCATATCATTTTGTACACCGGACTTTTCTTCTCAATATTTATCCACCGCCGTAGGCTTCTCCACGCAGTTTTTTTCAGACCTTATGAGGGAACCCGGTGGGACTAGTTTTGGCCTTCCAGCTTCACACCGTGAAATAATGTGCCAAATATGCCTGCTACATGAAGCCAGTTATATTTTCCTTCTTTTCTTTTAATCATGTATTCTCCACTGATTGGTTAGAGAATACATTCGGATTTTTTTTGCAGCATTTTCATGATGAACCCAGGTTAGATAGTCCTTAGAAAGTTAAAAGTTATAAAAGAGAGAATAATAAACCAAGTTGATAACCTGGTATAAGTTAATAAAACAACAGACACCAAACGTATTGCATTTGTTTTACAACAAAGGGTTAAATCTATTTTTCAAGATTGTCCAATATCTCAGAAACTAGAGCCAATTCAGCAAAAGCAGTGGCAGTTTTAGAAATCGAGTACCCGTAGACCAAATACAAATCTGATCCAAATATCTCTTACGGCAATTCGAAAAAAATTTTTTGTAGAGCTGCAGTAATAAGTGACTAGGAGAATTTATACATCTTAACTGCGGCTAGCTGCCTTACTGGTAATATAGGTCACTATTGATGTAACAAAATTATAAAAACGTGAACTTCACGGTACCCTAGGTCCACGACATGGACCACAGCCGTATTGACCTAATTAGATGGATTGTAAAGCGTGGACATAAAACTGTTATAGCTGAGCGCTTAACCTGGTAGAGAGGGGGCATACTTGCTTCCATAAAAGTAATACTGTAACAAAGTCATTCATTTTTAATCCTTTAAATTTCGATAGGTTTTAGGGGGGTGGATAGGTGGGGGGTGTGAAAAAAAACCGGAAAGCATGACTCACTGACCATGTGTTTGAGGAGTCCGATGAGTAAGGCAGCCATCTTAGGTTCGTTTTGTCAGGGGTGAATTTACCCTCCTCCTTCCTCCAGTGACGCCTTCTTACCTAGAATTGAATGTTAATAAAGCGTGACCGCAGTAGCATTCTACTAATGCACTTCAGCACACACACGCGACGCACGCACGCACGCGCACACACCTAGGAAAAAGGGGCCCAACTCCTTCCACAATTGTGGTTATGTACGTTTCTAAAGTGTGGGGATGAAGGCGTATCTTAAATGAACGAGCGCATTGGGCCATGATTTCTAGCCTCCTTCATTGGCCAACTTCCTCTGTGGGCCTCACACATGAATAACACACACTGTGGCCAACTTCCCTCATGAGAAGTCTCAACACATGAATAACACTAAATGTGGCCAACTTCCCTCGTGGCCTCCCAACACATGAATAATCACATACTGTGGCCAACTTCCTCATGGCCTCAAGATATGAAAAACACACACTGTGGCTCATCTCCTCGTGGTCTCAACATATATTTAGTAATAAATAATAATACTGTAATAGTGGACAACTTCTTCATGGTCCTCAACACACGAATACACACACCTGTAAAGCCAACTTCCTGGGTATTCCCCCAACACATAGGAATAACACACACTGTAGGGCCCAACTTCCCCATGGCCTCAACACATGAATAACACATCACTATGGGCCAACTTCCACCGGGCCTCAACATATGAATAACACACATTCTGTGGCTAATTTTCCCCATGTACCTCAACACATGACATGAATACACACTAGGGCCCACCTCCTCATGGCCTCAACACATGAATAACACACACTGTGGCTCACTTTTCCGATGGCCTCCACATACAGAATCACATCACCACGGTGGCCAACTTCCTCATGGCCTCAACACATGAATAACACACACGTTAGCCAACTTCCCATTGGCCTCCCCAACCATGAATAAACGCATTACGGTGGCCAACTTCCTCGGGTGGGCCTCAACATATGGTAAGAAGCTATTCACACTGTGACTACTTTTCCTCATGGCCTCAGCACGTTACGAATAACACATCAATAATTGTACAACTTCCTCAGGCCCCTCAACACAGTGAATACACACACAGTGGCGAACTTCCTGCGATGGCCTCAACACATATAGAAATAACACACACTATGGCCAACTTTCTAAGGGCTTAAACACATGAATAACATTAATAATTGTGGTCAACTTCCCATGGACTCGAATAACTCATACTGTGGCCAACTTCCTCATGGCCTCTAACATATGAATAACAACACACGGGTGGCCAATTTCCCCGTGGTTTCAACACATGATTAACACACACTGGTTAATTTCCGCATGGTTTCTACTCTCGAATAACAAACACACTGTGTCACATTTCCTCGTGGCTTCAATTAACATGAAACACACACACTGGCCACCTTTCTTCCATGGCTTCAACACATGAATACAAACACACTGTGGTTAATTTCCCCGTGGCTTCAATACATGAAACACACACTGGCTAACTTATTCAGGCGTCAACACAGCTGAATAACACATACTGGCAAACTTCTTGATGGCTTCAACACATGAATAACAGACACTGTGGCCAACTTCCTCATGGCCTCACACATGAATAATAGACACTGTAACCAACCTCGTCATCTGGCTGACTTTACTGGGGGGGGGTATGGACTATCTTGGACAAAGTGTTCATCCCTGAACCGATGGAATGAACTATTATCTTTGAGCCTTTGGGGAAACTTGGACGGGGACCAAAGTGGGCTTGGGTAAGTAAGGCTATGACTGGTTTCTTCTCTGTGTAGAAAGTGCGTGTGACATCCTGAGATGCTGTAAATAAGCAGTAACAATGTAACAAGGGATCTCTCTACCCAACCGGAATGTAGAAATAACAGATGTGGGTTTTAATGTGGGGGTGTGGGCGTAGGTAATGTGTCCGCTTAGTAGGCCTCTCTTTGAAATGACTTATTTCGGTAGGGCTCTCTTTGGAATAGACTTATTTGAATAGGGCACTCTTTGAATTAGACTTATTTGGGCAGGGCCTCTTGAAACGAGACCTATTTGGGGCAGGGCAGCCTCTCTTTGAAACAGGACTTATTTAAGTAGGGCTCTCTTGGAAACGAGACCACCTGTTCTACCTGTCTATCTGTCTGCCCTCCGATATTATTAGGTGGGTCTGTCTATCTGTTTGTCTTCCGATGGTAGATGTATAAGTATACCTTTCCGTCTGTCGGCTTCATATTATAGGATAGGTGTATCATCTATCTGTCTGTCAGTCCTATTATATATAGATATCCTCTGTCTACCTGTCTGTCTGTCTTTATTATAGATATGTTTATTTATCTGTCTGTTCTGCCTATATTATAGATATGGGTCCGTCTATCTGTTCTTTCTGCCTATATTATAGATATTATATGACCATCTATTCTTTCTGCCTATATTATAGTTTTTGGGTCTGTTCATCTGTCGGTCAGTCTAGTATTATAGATATTTATGTCTGTCTGTATGGCTGTATTAGTAGGATATGGGGTCCGTCCATCTGTCTGTTCTTCTTCTATATTATAGATATGTCTTGTCTATCTGTCGGTCAGTCTAATATTATAGATATTTAAGGTCTATCTGTCTGTCTGCCTATATTGTAGATATTTTTGGTCCATCTTTGTCTGTCTTCCCATATTATAGATATGCTCTGTCTGCCTATATTATAGATATATTATCAAGAACCCTGTGTGGGTATGTATTCAATTGCAATATCTAATCAGCAAAAAAAAAAATAGCGAAATATTTTAGCACATAGAGTTTAATAATCTGTTGTTTTGTTTTTTTTTTAGGTTCAACAAACTTTTCGGGCTCCAATTTTTGGTTGCCTATGCAAGTAACCTCAGCACCGGTTCCGCGGGTCTTGCAGGACCGAACGATGTGGGGGCCGACTAGGGACGGGGCGCCTGGAGGTGCGCTGTTAAATGTGTTTTTCGCACTTTTCACGTTGGTAGACGGCGCCCGAAAACATGTAACTCTGCTCAGGGCGCCGCATAGCTAGCTCCGGCTCTATGTATAAATTTTGTAATTAGTAATATTGCCACTGTTAGCTCTGGCTCTGTATACATGCAATTATAATACTGCTACCAGTTAGCTCCGGCTCTGTATACATGTAATTATAATACGCTATCTAGTCAAAGATCAGCACCGGTTTCTATTATATGGGTCACGCGCGATTTTCTTCCCGTAATTATGTTCCCTGCTTCACTCCAGAAGCTGAACGCGGTGTGCCCAGACACTTCCTATTTAGGTCACCTTCCATGTTTACATATTGACTCTCTCTTCACAGATCACAACGGCGTCAGTACATTTGTCTTCTGTAAGTACGATTTTTCATCCTTTGTTTACTCTCTCCCCTCTCTCTCTCTCTCTCCCCTCCTCCCTCCCCAATCTTTCAAATGGGGGTCATGGCATGTTTATATTATGTGCATACATTGAACCAAAATAAAAAAAGTAAGAATATCGGATAGCTTACTGATTAAACCCCATCGATAACACTCAAAGAAGTATCGATACCGGGGCAGGAATCTTTCCATGCTAAAGAAGTCTATCACCTTCCTAGGGTATCGATACTGCTATAAAGGCTACGTAACCCGGTAGAAATCCCCCCCACCAAAGAAGTCTGGGGAGTGCGAAACATCGATCCCTTTGGCCCCCCCTCTCCACCCCCACCCTCCCCCCAACCCGCTACAAACCCGAAATAGACCATGCCCATCAAAGGGAACTCACTCACATCTCCCGTTATATTTTTTTTATACTAGTATATATTTCCCCCCCCCCTTTATTTTAAATTTTCATTCTTGCGTCGTCTTCCAGTCTCCCTCCCCCAACACTGTGTGTGTGTGTGTGTGTGCTTGTGGGGGGGGGGGGGTGCATCACTTAGTTCTCCCTTCTCTCACACCGTCCGTCCTCGCCTCCACACCCTCCTCCCCCTCCATCACCTTCCTCCAGCCTCCACCCCATCCCCCATCTACGTGGACCCATATATAGGCCCAGCTCTCAATAGCCACCGTCTTTCAGATCTTCTATTTTCTTTATTATCAAACTATTTCCATTTGTAGTTCCACTCGGGGAATGTCCGATAGTTTTTTTTTTGGTTTTGGTTTGTTTTCTTTTATTGTAATGGCCGAAAATGTTACTGTTGGTCTGGGGTACCTGAGCCAATATTGGCCTGGAAGGGCTGGACATCAGCAGGCCCCTTACATGATTAGTGAATCGTGGAAAAATTAGACATGAGTCAGAGTACAAGTCCCCTTACAGATGGGGGCCCCCGGCGTCCCCTGCCCCCCCCTCTCGGCGAATCAGCTGTAAGAGGTCCGGGGGTGAGGGATTGGGGGGGTCAGTTATCTGTTGGTTGAAAGGGGAGGGAGTGCCCAGTGAAACTAATTAAACGATCCCGGCTCCTTCGGAGCACCGAGTACACTCATTGGAATTATTGTTGTTATTATGTGTGCGATCAGGTTTTCACCTCTGCTGGTTTGAGATGGCCACAGTGTTCATGCAATGGGTTTTTTTTTCCCGCCACCTGAGCGGTGGTGTGCTTTTTTTTTTTCTCTGCAGGGGTTGGACTTTAGCCAACTTCAGGCTAGTGGTTTTTGGCTATTCAACGTTTATGTATTACGCCAACACTTTTACTTGTCTGAAGGGTTTTCCAAGGGTTTCTTATGGTTGAGCTTGGGCGGATTTCTGTTTAAAACATCTGACAACACTACAGGGGTTCCCAAAACAACACTCAAAGGATCTCCCTCTCCCCACTCCCTCGACCCCCCATACTTTTCGGAACTATGTAGGCAACGTAATTCAGGGCAAAGAAATTCATCAATAATGTGATCATAATACTACTAGTTATTACTAGCTGACAGTTATGACGACAAGCTGGTACCGGGACGCCTTAACCCAGTTATTTTTACCAAGCAGTGCAGTCAACAGGTGCTGCATCAGTATCGCCGTAGCGGCAATGCACCAGACGTTAACAAACAAACGAAGTGCGCATAGCCGTTCTTGGGTCTTTAGTGCGGTCTTTACGTACAGGCGCCTGGAGGTATTCTGCGGCTCTGGGTGTAGCAAACTCAGTGCCCTGCTATAACAGATTTCATATACGGTCAGTACTGTAACGGGCCTCCTTCGATAGCCCAGATGATAGTGCTAGGCGCTTACTTGGGTGGTGGTATCCCGAAAGGGCTCACGTGGGGTAGGATTCCTTGCGCAGATTTACATTGATACATTATTACTTGAAGGGTGGGATGGATGGCTGAGGGCGGCAGGATACTTGACTGTCGACCTGAGAGTCCTGAGTTCGATCCGGGGGGAGAACCATGGAAAATTTTTCCAGGTGAAAATGTTTCGGGTTGTCTCTCAAGTCCTTCCAGCTTTAAACGGGGTACCTGACGGGGGGTTGGGAAGTAAAGGCGGCTGGGAAGTAGTGCTGCTAACCACTAAATCCCTTCATAGGCTGATATGGCAGGAAACAGATGAATTTGTAGCACTCCCATCTTGCTCCGACGGCTCAACAAGGCAAATAGGGAACATTATTACTTGGGGGGGTAAAGTTCAGTTGAGCCCTCTGGGCACTTTGGAAACCGGGTTTTCGGTAGCAATATATTTAATGGAATATAAGCATTTAATCAAGAAAGGGGTCCCTTATGCTGGATGCCTTCTAATAGTGGTCCCCTTCCGCTAACCGGGGGGTCGCGGTAGAAATTATCACAGATGCTGACCTGTCCGGGAGAGGAAAAAGGTTGGAATCACCACGGCCCTCAGTCCGCCAGTTCACCGCAATGCATTCATAAGATTTGGCTCTATAGCTCATTAATGTTTGAAAAAAAAACAATAGACGTGCGAGTTTTTAAACACAAAAACTGAGGGATACATATGCACACACTCCACCGTGTGTACATATCGGAAAAGATCTCCAAGGGTGAATTACAGAGAAATGCCTTTGGCTGGTGAGACAGCCTTCCCCCCCACCACTCCCCCCCCTAATACAGTCCCTTTATATACATACAACAACATAGC
>JAGDYQ010000256.1:83986-237996 GCA_021962125.1 Bulinus truncatus
TCACATTGTTATGGGGCCCACTGAACTCAGGGAGCCACGATCCTTAGTACATCTTACGGTTAAAACAATGGTGAGAAACAGTTTGTATTAGTTTCCCCGCTTTACCCAGCCAAAACATCAGTGGAATGGTCCATGGAAACTTCAAAGCACCAGTGGAATGATCCATGGAAACTTCATAGCACCAGTGGAATGATCCATGGAAACTTCACAGCACCAGTGGAATGGTCCATGGAAACTTCAAAGCACCAGTGGAATTGTCCATGGAAACTTCAAAGCACCAGTGGAATTGTCCATGGAAACTTCAAAGAACCTGTGTAATGGTCGATGGAAACTTCAAAGCACCAGTGGAATGGTCGATGGAAACTTCCAACATGAATTTGGAAGGCAATTTGACTCTTCAGAGTCAAAGCGAAAGAATAAAAAGTTCCCAACGTGCCCAATTGAGCCATCCATTCCATCACATTTGTTGCATGCGCCGCCACAGGCTAATCGTGAATAGTCACCAAGTGGTCAACCAGGGGGGTGTGAAATGTCGTCAGAACTACAACCAATTCACATCGGTACCAACGGAAATTTCATTCATTACTTCATTAGCCCAGACCACCACAAATGTCACATGAGCGTCAAGGCAACACCACAAATCTTGCGCCCTCCTCTCCCCCGCCCCCCCCCCCACCTTTCCCGTATATAATTAGAGGATGTTGTGACAATCATGGCCCCTACTGAATAAACCCTTAATTATAACTGCCAAATAATTTTACAATATCGTTCCTCCCCCCCCACACACACACACACCAACTCTCGATAATTAATTGGATAGACTTCTTTTGCCCACCCCTAGCTGCCGGCCTAAGACGAAACACTTATTTTGATATGAATTTATAATTTGATAATTAAACTAGAGATAGGGAGATGGGGAGTGGGAAGAGAGAGTATGAGAGAGATATTATAAAAAGGTTTCTTTCATATCTTTCCACTATTCATTCTTTTTCTCCCCTTTCTCAGCCTGGCTGCAAATAACCGAGCTGGCCATTACACTGTCAATGTATACCTTGTAAACCGTTTAAACTGCCATCTTATTGAGTCGGGTTTATTGCAAGACATTAAACGACCAAGAGCAGAATAATAACCTCTGGGGAAACCGGCTAGCTCGTTAACTTTATTACGTCAAGCCTGGTGGAATGATTAAAGAATTAGTGCCTGCCTTACTGTGACGTCTGCCTGGAAGGCTTTAGAAAAGAGAAAAAAAATATATAAAGTTTGAAACGATCACAGTAATTTAAATATATATTTTTTTTTTTTTAGAAATTTAACATTTGATGCCAATATTTCTAGTTAACGGGCGTAATAATGTGAGTAAAGTGTTTTTCAGCGAATGCGTTTAATTCAAAGTGATCAACACAATGTGTATAGTTGTCAATGTATTCATAACGAAGCGTTAACAAAATTGAAAAAGCTCCATGATGGATGTGCTTTGCTTGGTGGGTGTTGTAAACGTGATTGTTTCTATTCACAGGACAGTTCATGCACGTAATGTTTATGTTTCCAAATAATTTATGCTGAACTAAGTCGAACGAATCAACCCTGCTATGTGACTAAACAGCAAAATTATGAACTAAATTAATGAATTAATTTTACAACTCAATTTTCATCGTCGTTCCTGTTTTTGCTATTCCTAACGGTTATAATTTCGACAACGTGAACTATTAGCGCGATGAATAGTCAACATTTTTATTCTACTTCTGATGACGTTAATAAGGGGGGGGGGGGCGCTATGGCGATGCGCAAATAATGAACGCTTCCTACTAAATGATAAAGTGAGACTCACTGAAATCCAGTACGATAAAAACTGTTGTCTGGTGGAAGACCTTCATTCAGTAGAGGGTGTGTGTGTGGGGGGGGGGGGATTAAACGTTTCACTGATTTTGTAAACAATACCTGAAAGGTGGTTGGATGGAAGACCTGATGACGTGAATCCTGTACGTCTGGACTAGATAACAGATACTTAACCTGGAACCTCCCCCCCCCCGCCCGCCCTACCCACTTAACCTGAGATACTTAGACATCCCCACCCACTGAATCCATCGATGAGTAGTACAATTCAAAAATTCTGCCAAATCTACAAGTGAAGATTTTGGTTTTTATTTTCTCATTTTGAATCGACTACGTAGTTGAAATTTTGTTCAAGACATTTTTTTTAAATCAATATTTTCTTTTAATTTGATTAGCCCAAGATCGCTGCAAACTCATAAAACAATCTCCCGGTGTATTAAAAGTATTTCCCGGTGTACTAGAGTATTTCCCGGTGTACTAGAGTATTTCCCGGTGTACTAGAGTATTTCCCGGTGCACCAGAGTAATGTTTCCAACTCCGGGAGCATTGTTTAGAACACATTTCAGTAACGGAGACCTTTTAGTTATGTATTCATTTGAACTTTAACAAGTTTTGTCGTTGGGGCGGAGGGGTGCCTGAGGGGGGGGGGGGGTTCTACAGCTAACAGATCTCTCCCTTCCTCTCTTTCTCGTATGGTCGCCAGTAAAGCCGCAACATTTTGACCTGTCCATTCTACAATGTTGACCATACGGTTATTTAGTCATGTCCTTCTTTTTTTAAATTTCTTTTATCTTTCTTTAATCGAGGCGGGCCCTCTACCCAGGGCCCCTAAGGGATAGTTGGACACACGCTGTGAACACACTGAGCCGAACATATCAATCGGCCGTTCACACTTCATTTATATATTACGTCATATAAGCGATCCTGTTACTTGGTGCGGCCCTTCTGTGGCCCGCGGTTCAAAAAAGTTTTCTCACCTGTGACCTTGCTGAATACAAAACAGATAGTATAAATGACCATTTAATGTGTGTTTGAATAAGTTTAATATATTTAAAAGCGATTTGGGCTCTGCGTTAAATCGAAAGTTAAGAATTAATACAACAGTATCCCAGTTTAAAATACAATCATGAAAAAATCGGATCTGCCCGAAACCAAAAATAACCTAGCCTACCGATCAATCCTAAGGGGATATAACTCTATGGAAAGGTTTTGCAGGGTACAGCTAGTGTATAATATTACCATGTTGTCGTGAATAGAAAGTCACTATTCCATTGTTTACTTTCAAAAACATATAGACCAAAATTCGATGCGTAAAATTCATTCATTCATAAAATTCATTTATAGAAGATTTTTTTCCTCTGAAGAACGGAAGTTAAATATGAAATTTTCAGGAACTTTATTCCGTATTTAACATCAGTACCCAGCCGAATCTGACACACCTGTGTTCACCTGTGATACCAACACACACACGTGGACTACAGAACCCACACGTGGACTAACAATTTGATCCTCGTTTGTCCGTTCATCAAAGCGACGCCAAGTGGGCTCAAAACAACCAGAAAGGGGCGCAGTACCTCCAGTAGTACCCCGTGACTGCACCAACAACAACACCACCACCACCACAGGTTCAATGAGCTACGCCAAGTCTCGCTGACCAACTCCTCCTTGAACCCAAACTTTGACCCTGACCAAATCAAAACATCGACAACTCATCACAAGATCAGGACGATTATGAAATAATTCAATGACACCGCCGAATTCGAACTTAATTCGTAACATGGGAAATCTTCTAAATCTCCGAATAAATTCAACGTCCTCATCACTTGTGTTTTTTTTTCTCGTTTTTTATCTAGGAATCAAATAAAATGGATTCATTCATTCATTCCTTGATCCCTAACCTTCATTTGCGAAGTAATGATCAAGATTGAAAAGATTAAGTAATCATCAAGATGGAAAAGATTCGACAAATCAAATTTTGTTACAAAATGAAACAATTGATCAATAATGTCAGTGTACACTGCAAAATGCAGCGATGTACAATTGTTAATACGTCTGCATAGTAGTACACCTCAGTAAAGTCTAAGATTGATATGTTATCAAGATAACAAGATTTGTTTCATGACGCTGTGCACAGAGAAATAATAAGTTTGGTGTAGCCTGGAGAAAAATTGGCAGAACACAACAGACAATCACAAACACAAACACACATATTCCATAAGTCGGTCTACGCCGCGTTGTTGCTGTAAATGTTGTGCCAAATAAAATCTGGATGAAAAATGTTGTTTACTTTCGCTACTCGGTATTGAACTTTCATTTGACTGTTAATCTTTGAAATGGTCAGAATGTTTTGTCTGTAATATGCATGTATTGATTTCTATTACACCAATTAGCGTTGCATCTTTTATCAGAAGGCAGGCAGACAATAGACAGATATAGACAGAGAAACAAAGAGACAGACAGACATATAGATAGGTAGTAGGATGGTTGGTTGGATGGTAGGATGGATGGATGGATGGATGGTAGGATGGATGGATGATATGATATGATATGATATGATATGATATGATATGATATATGATATGATATGATTAGATTAGATAGGTAGGTAGGTAAGAAGGTAATGAAGATAGGTAATCAGGTATCTGGACTAACATAACTATTGATCGAATGATAGCTCCATTGAACTAATGGTTGATTTTTTTAAAAATAAAAGTCAATTAACAATCAATAAACTGAACAAGTTTTCAATTCATCATTTTGTTTCACAAGTGTTCAGGTGAATGACGTCATCGGGATTTCCCGTTAAATTATTGTTCTATACTACAAAGAAAAAAAAACAAAATAATAAAAACATAAAACAGAAAGCTTGCATGTGATACAAATATCTGTTGAAGAGATTTTCAGCTAATCAACTGAACCAGATGAACTCTGCACTTGGATTTACGTTAGGTATTTAAAAATGCCCTTCCTATTACGCAGTTATATATTAAGCACAGATCTGTTCAATCAGTCATAAATTTTTTTATGAATAAAAAAAAATTATCACAGACGTCTACATCCATCACCTGTTCTCAAATTTTTTTTTTTTATGTTTAATTTCATCCTCCGTCTCTCAATGAAGATAAAAACTTTACCTACATTGACAGTGACTACACTGTGTAAATGTTTTAGTTCTCTGACTTGAAGCAACGAACAAACTATATCAGTGTTTCCCAAACTGTCGGCACGCGTGTACTCCAGTCTCTATTTCCTTAATAATGAGCACCCGTTGTAAAAAAAAAAATATATATATATATAATAATCGCATACCGTTATTCCGCATACCGTTATTCCGCATACCGTTTTTCGGCATACCGTTATTCTGTATACCGTTATTCCGCATACCGTTTTTCGGCATACCGTTATTCGGTATACCGTTATTCCGCATACCGTTATTTGGCATACCGTTATTCCGGTTAAGGTTTCCGCTCATTTCACTGTTTTCGCTTAAAGCCGTGTAAGTTGACCTGGTGTTCTCAGCCCGGTGTTTGGGAAACACAGACCTATAAAAATGGTGTGTGTGTGTGTGTGTTAATAGGTTGAAATGTACATAAATTACCTAAGAACGCTATTAGATCATTAGTTATTTTGTTTTGTTATTACTTTGTTTTGTTGTGTTATTACTTTGTTTTGTTGTGTTATTACTTTGTTTTGTTGTGTTATTACTTTGTTTTGTTGTTTTATTACTTTGCTTTGTTGTTATTACTTTGTTTTGTTGTGTTATTACTTTGTTTTGTTGTGTTATTACTTTGTTTTGTTGTGTTATTACTTTGTTTTGTTGTGTTATTACTTTGTTTTATTCTACTCAACAAAGAGCCGAACTGTGGGGCTGTACTGGGAGTTGATTACGGCCCCTTTGAAATAGTTTTATTCACATTACATAATAATATTTTATTTCAATCCTAACGTTTCTTATAAGTAGCTGTCTCGGTATGTTCAAAACAAGGATATCGTTCAACTTCCGAATCGCTTCAGTTTGTAATCGGATTTTTTTCACCTATCCAGATTATGTAAAATGAATTTTGAAGATAATCCCCTCATTGTAATGCAAGTACAGACTATTGGAATGGTCAATGCAAGTACAGACTATTGGAATGGTCAATGCAAGTACAGACTATTGGAATGGTCAATGCAAGTACAGACTATTGGAATGGTCAATGCAAGTACAGACTATTGGAATGGTCAATGCAAGTACAGACTATTGGAATGGTCAATGCAAGTACAGACTATTGGAATGGTCAATGCAAGTACAGACTATTGGAATGGTCAATGCAAGTACAGACTATTGGAATGGTCAATGCAAGTACAGACTATTGGAATGGTCAATGCAAGTACTGACTATTGGAATGGTCAATGCAAGTACAGACTATTGGAATGGTCAATGCAAGTACAGACTATTGGAATGGTCAATGCAAGTACTGACTATTGGAATGGTCAATGCAAGTACAGACTATTGGAATGGTCAATGCAAGTACAGACTATTGGAATGGTCAATGCAAGTACAGACTATTGGAATGGTCAATGCAAGTACAGACTATTGGAATGGTCAATGCAAGTACAGACTATTGGAATGGTCAATGCAAGTACAGACTATTGGAATGGTCAATGCAAGTACAGACTATTGGAATGGTCAATGCAAGTACTGACTATTGGAATGGTCAATGCAAGTACAGACTATTGGAATGGTCAATGCAAGTACAGACTATTGGAATGGTCAATGCAAGTACTGACTATTGGAATGGTCAATGCAAGTACAGACTATTGGAATGGTCAATGCAAGTACAGACTATTGGAATGGTCAATGCAAGTACAGACTATTGGAATGGTCAATGCAAGTACAGACTATTGGAATGGTCAATGCAAGTACAGACTATTGGAATGGTCAATGCAAGTACAGACTATTGGAATGGTCAATGCAAAACGCTATTGTTATATTTAAAAAAAAAAATTATGTCTACAGCAAAGAAAAAAACAACATAAAAAAACGCTGAACGCTCGAATTCCGAATATTTAGGAATTTTTAGGAATTTAATTTTTATTATTTTGGTAGCTTGTTTTTTGGTCGTTCGTATCTTGAAGTATTAATGAATTTCGTTTTTTGAAACATTTATGAAATATCAATGGAGTTAGTAATTTGAAGTATTAATTTGGAAGCTAAATGTATAGACTATCTAGAGAGAGATTCCCTGGAACAGACTGTTGGTTGAAGACACTCCATAATTTATCGTCAATGTTTACACAACTGTGTCAGCCTGACCCAGACATAAAGAACTACGTATAAAAATGGTTTTAAAACGTTAACATCACTATTCCCTGGAAACGTCAACTACGTATAGTTAACAAAATGTTAACTTCATCGATACTAGGTACAGTTAACAAAATGAGTACGTCAGAAGCCAGTGTTGGCCAGTATGACTTAGACATCTAAGACAACCAATCAGATATCACTTTTTCCCTTTTTTTTAAAAAAAAAAAACATCAACAAATAGGGACCTTAAAGCTTTCATTCATTGGAGAAATTTGTAAAAAAATATCAGTCGCCATTACATTATTCCGCTATCACGTCTTTCTCGAGTTATCTTCCCTAAATCACCTAACGAGCCAACCAGCGCATCTTTCTCTCCAGTCTCCTCTCTTCTATCTACCTCTATCGCCAATTGTATACGATTAAAGTGCGCCATCTTGGAGGACGTCATTTGTATACATGAAACTTAAACAAATATGTACAAATGCCCATCTTGATGTACAAGTTATCAAGTTCAGAAGTAGTTAAAAAAACTAAAAAAAAAATTAAAAAAAAAAAAAAACGTCACAGTACGGAGTGGCTAAGACAAGGTTTATTATCATAACAGGTGAATGATGTCAGGTATATTTACTGCCATTTTATCTGCGTCTACCTTGCACGGTGTATGGCAGAATAATTTTAAAAGAAAGAAAGAAACATTTACGTCGGTGTTATAATATTATTTTGTCAATCCTCAGAACTTAACTGTCTTCGGGGCATGTCGACCGAATTGTATTAATGTATTATGCTCAAGTGGACCCAAGGGGGTGTAAGCGGAGATTGAATGATTTACTAAGGGAGTGCAAGCAAGGATTGAATGATTTACTTAGGGAGTGTAAGCAATGATTGAACGATTTACTAAGGGAGTGTAAGCAAGGATTGAATGATTTACTAAGGGAGTGCAAGCATGGATTGAATGATTTACTAAGGGAGTGCAAGCAAGGTTTGAATGATTTACTAAGGTAGTGCAAGCAAGGATCGAATGATTTACTAATGGAGTGTAAGCAAGGATCGAATGATTTACTAATGGAGTGTAAGCAAGGATTGAATGATTTACTAAGGGAGTGTAAGCAAGGATTAAACGATTGACCTCCGTTAAATATTCTCCACACACACACACTAGCCCCCACCCACACCAACATGATTTCTCTTTTAAAAGACAAAACGTGTAAATGTTTTATTAATCAGTTAATCATAAGCTGTAATCTTGGGGGTTGGGGCCGATGTAATGGATAGGTGACCGCCTAAAACCCCACCCACCTCCTAACCCCACTGCAGGAGAGTTCCTTTCTATTACAAATTCTTATCAAATCTGATGCTATAGAAAACCCAATAAGTGACGGATTGCCCATGTGATTCTCCATGAGATTGATCATGTTATTGCCGAATCCGTTAAAATACCACTCCCTTCTTTTTTTTCACCTTTATTTGTAAGATTGCCAGCTCATCTATAACAATTAGAATCAAACATGATCTACGGTGGCTCTCAATAAGGTGGCTCTCAATAAGGTGGCCCTCAATAAGGTGGCTCTTAATAAGGCGGCCCTCAATAAGGTGGCCCTCAATAAGGTGGCTCTCAATAAGGTGGCCCTCAATAAGGTGGCTCTCAATAAGGTGGCCCTCAATAGGTGGCCCTCAATAAGGTGGCCCTCAATAAGGTGGCTCTCAATATGCCCTCAATAAGGTGGCCCTCAATAAGGTGGCCCTCAATAAGGTGGCCTTCAATAAGGTGGCCCTCAATAAGATCGCTCTCAATAAGGTGGCCCTCAATACTTTGAGTGGGGAATCCGAAAAAAAAGGGGGGAGACAATCTAAACAAAGTAGCGGAATATTTCTCTCTCGTGTAAATTCAATGTTGGCGACTCACGTTTAATCCAGCTCACGACCACAACGACTCACACTCTGAGAAGCACTGATGATCGATTGTATCTCTGACGGCCTTTGATGAAAACCCTATAATGTTGCGGACAATATCTGAATATAGGCTTCGTCATTAGTGGCTGGCTGGCACAGGGTTCTGAATTTTACTGACCCCCCCCACACACACACACCACAAATCAAACACGTACACACACACACCTACATACCAGGGCTAGATTTACCGCCAGGGATGTCGGGGATATCCCGGCTCAGCTTTAGCTAATATATCCCTGCCGGGGATGAAACCACAGACATTTATCCCCGGCTCTGCAGAATTTTTTTTTCATCCCCGGCACTGGTTTTTTTTTCTTAAATCGAGCACTGGTACACACACACACACACACATACACACAAATCACACATCACACACACGTACACATACAGCCTTGACATATCCTTGTACTGTGCTGAAGGGGGGGGAGGGTTGGGGGGGGGGGGGAAGGGAAGAGGACGAGTAGTCTGAACCAAAATAATCCACCATCGCACAGGTCAGAGGTCACAATGATCGGTTTGATTATGGACTGAAATTTCCATGAATTCCACCTATATATGATGGAAACATTTTTTTTTTTTAAAATACATGACTTTAAAAAAAAAACAAAAAGGGAGGGAATTGAAAAACTTCGTTGCTCAAATTTCATTACAGAAATTTACTCTAACCCCTATTAAAAAAAAAAGTCTGAGGTGAAACAGGAAATCAAAATGTCTATGAAGAGAAAAAAAAAAACCAGTCAATGACGTCATTGCTTGATTTTTTTTTATATTTTTTTTTAAATATAAATATTTTGTTTCTTCCATTTAGAATTTTATTTTTTATTTTGCATTGAAAATTTAAATCTGATGGGGGTAGGTCTAACCATAGATTATTTAATCATGGAAACGTCGAATCTTAGGTTTTGTCGATCTTTTCCCGATCGCTGACATTGCTGAACTCAGAGACACTAATGATGCTATTGCTTTAATTTATTGAACTATTTGTTTTATACTCCATCTTCAAAGTCTCTGAAAATAATGTTATTAAGTTTTCTCAGGGTAGGATAGACATTTCTATAAGAAATCTATCATTCAATTTTTTTAATATGGCATTTATTTAAATGGACCAAAAAAATGTTGCAGAATTCCACAATTTTTTTTATTGCACCATATATCGGAATTGCTTTTTTTAAAAATACAACTAATATTGTATATCGATATTTAGTTGCTACACTGTTAGAAAGTTAATAAAAGAAATGGCGATATTTTGTTTTGTTGGTCAGTGGTAGAGCTTTTTAAATTAGCGATGCGCTTTCTGTATGATATACAAATAGTACGTGGGTCAACTCAAGATTGACACCAATACCACAGCACTGATTTCAGTTGTTAAGTGGTGCAGCAATTTTAAATATGCATTTATCTCTAAATGTTTTTAAAAAAAATTAATAGACTATCAACATCTATATAAATAATAGCGTTGTGGATTCTGCGTTAAATCGAAAGTAAAGAATTAATACAACAGTATTCCAGTTTAAAATCGTCAAACGTAAACAATAATAATAAAAATCATGAAAAAATCGGATCTGTCCGAAATCAAAAATAACCTAGCCTACTGATCAAAACTAAGGGAAGATAACTCTATGCAAAGGATTTGCAGGGTACAGCTAGTTGGATAATAATAGTAATAAATTAAAAAATGACTAGGTTTATTTCAGCTAAATATGTATATTATATAAATGTATATAAAAATTATAAGATGCATGAATTGTTATTATTGATAAGTAAATTTCCACCTAAAGCCATAAGGGCTCATCGGGGCAGATGAAGTGTATAATTCATCTGTTTCAGTAACCTCGGCATATGAAGGGATTGTGTGGCTAGCACAGCGCCCAGCCGCCTTTAACCTCCCCCCCCCAAAACTTAAAGTTGGTTACCCATTTAAAGATGGGTAGACTAAAGAACCTTGACCTTGAACTCTATACCGCACGACCATCCGTCCCCATTATCGATAAAACAGGATACCGAAATGCTTACACTAATATTACTGTAAGCTTACCGGTCCCCATTCCACTACCTGTCTCCATTCCACTACCAGTCTCCATTCCATTACCTGTCTCATTCCGGCACCAGTCCCCTTTCAAATACACAGCACTAACGAACTTTATAGCAAGCTTTAAAAGTCTGTGGAAACTCGGAAATTCAATTTCAGAGAATTTGTTTGGGAATCAGAAATTATGGTTCAATTCAAAACTAAACAACTGCTATATTTCCAATTCTCGTTATCAGATACGAGACAACGTCCAAAAACTAAAAGCTATCTAACAGCTATCTTACAATTATCTAACACCTATCTAAATAACAGCTATCTAACTTAACAGCAATCTAACAGCTTGTCAATTTATTTGGTAAATGCTGTACATACAAAAATTGGGAGCTCATTGTTACGGCACAAAACACTATTTGCCCCCCCCCCCAAAAAAAAAGGTTCGATATAGGATCAATAAGTGATCATCTCAAACATACAGTGAATGGGGGTGCGGATGGTGGGGGGAGGGGGGAGGGGGGTTCACGCGATAAGATTAAGATGGTTCCAGGTGGTATTGGTGGAATGACTGAAAAAGAGGGCAAGAAGAGCCTTCTCCTCCCTTACCCCCCCCCTTCTCTTCAACGCCCCCTTCCCCCTCCCCCCGGGGGGGGGGTCACATCAAAAGCCATTACCTCAAGCCGTGTTTGCCTTTAAGTCTCCGTTTATTTTCTCACCACCAACAACTGTTGTACTTGCTGATGTCTGAACCGACAAACGAATTACGGTGATGGGGAGGCCCTGGTTTGGGAAGAGTACGGGGTGGGGGGAAGTCGACCAGTTGCCTCCCCTCATCTATCACTGTTACACTTGTTCCGCCCCCCCCCTCCCCCAAGGGGGAGGTAAACAAACAGACAAGTAAGAAAAGGAAAAAAAAAATAACATCGACAACTGTTAGCAGGTGAGACCCAGGCCGTGGGTAACCAAGACGTGTGTGTGTGTGTGTGTGGCCATATTATAGTAACTGCTTCAGTCAGAGTGTCATACTAGTCTATGCTGCCCCGTCCACATTCGTCAACATTGTACTGAGTCACAGTGTCATATTAGAAAAGCTGTTAAAGGTATTTTTTTTTTTTTGCACTTCATAGATTGGGAGGCGGCCCCCCAAAAAACTGACTCCCACAGAGCGCCACAATAGGTATCTATGGCTCTGATTCAATCTAACACTCATAATTGTTTTTTTTTTTTCCTTTTGTCTCATTACGTTCAGAGGAGATGATCGAAAGTCTAACAACTAATGATGGCTTACTTCCCTTTCAATCAATCACCTGTAAAGTTGACCTGTTTATACCAGTGAACTGGTCCACCACACGACTTTCACTAAACTGCTGCTGACTTTGCAAAATCAAATATTGCTGATGTAGTAGACCCCCCCCCTTCCCCCCCCGCCCGCCACCCCCATTAAATGAGTCCCCGATTGTACCAACAGACCAAGCAGCTGCTAATTTCTAAACAACTTTACCGGTTTATACAAAAAGAAACATCAAAGTAAACTATTGGAACAGCTCCATAAAGAGAATACTCAAAGTAAACTATTGGAACAGCTCCATAAAGAGAATGCTCAAAGTAAACTATTGGAACAGCTCCATAAAGAGAATACTCAAAGTAAACTATTGGAACAGCTCCATAAAGAGAATACTCAAAGTAAACTATTGGAACAACTCAATAAAGAGAATACTCAAAATAAACTATTGGAACAGCTCCATAAAGAGAATACTCAAAGTAAACTATTGGAACAGCTCCATAAAGAGAATACTCAAAGTAAACTATTGGAACAGCTCTATAAAGAGAATACTCAAAGTAAACTATTGGAACAACTCAATAAAGAGAATATTCTGAGTGAAGTGGGGTTCGAACCAAGAGCTCTTGCAATAGTCTTAAACCTCACTATTAACGGACTCAATATGTACAAAAGCCACCATAAACATCGACATTGAAAAATGATGTCACTACAATAAAATGTTGCTGCCAAATGATAACTAAAGTGGATAATTAATTGTTTGTTTGTTTTTTTGTTGGGTTTTTTTTTTGACGAAGTGGCTACGGGACCATCAAGCGCCATTATATTAGTTAGGAATATTGCTGGTGCACGTATTTTTTTTTCGGGTACCAGCAATTATATTAGGGTTAAGAATAGTGTTAGGAATAGGGTAAGGAATAGGGTTCGGATTAGGATTAGGGTTAGGGATAGGGTTAGGGTATGGAGCAATATCTATTGCTGGTACCCGGAAAAAAAATACGGAGTCCCTCTTGATGGTACCGTAGCCACTGCGTTTTTTTTTTTTATTGAAAGCATCTTTAGGAACATCCGAGTTCTTTCACATAAATTAACATTTCGATATGAAAGCAAATATTAATGCAAAATTTTAAGATAAAACATGCCCTTTATTATTATGCAAGTAAATTGCATTATTTTTTTTTTTAAATCGACAGAGTTAGCATCATGCCTAGGCAGGCTTCCGACACACTATAGAGTCTCCTGAACAATGGAACACATATTTCACATTCCTTAGAACTGTAATTAAAAGCTTAGCACGTTCGTCTGCCATTCATCATTTCCGTCAACTTTTTCATAATATTTTCTTACTCAGACTCCCCCCCCCCCCCAAGACCTGTAACTTGTTCGGTGTACAAATAAAAAATAAAAATTCCAGTAAAATTGCAGGTGTGACCAACTTACCTTCCACTTGGTCTCTTATCTTGCAACAAGATCCCCCTATCCAACCCAAGCCAAAAGAAATCTAAGTGTGTGTGTGAGTGTGTGTGTGTATGTGTGTGTTGGATTGTGTGTTCTGACAAGTAGATGTGTGAGCATGTCAGAAGGACGTTGGTATGTGTGTGTGTGAGAGAGAGAGAGAGAGACAAGAGACAAGAGAGAGAAACAAGAGAGACATGGTATATTGTGTGGGTATGAGTGAATGTGTGTGTGTGTGTGCGTGTGTTGGATTGTGTGCTCTGTCAAGTAGATGTGTGTGTATGTCAGAAGGACGTTGGTGTGTGTGAGAGAGAGAGACAAGAGAGAGAAACAAGAGAGGCATGGTATATTGTGTGGGTATGAGTGAATGTGTGTGTGTGTGTGTGCGAGAGAGAGAAAGAGACGAGAGAGGCATGGTATATTGTGTGGGTAAAGTGATTGTGTGTGTGTGTGAGAGAGGGATTCAAGAGCGTCATGGTATATTGTGTGGGTATGAGTGAATGTGTGTGTGTGAGAGAGTGAGAAATAAGAGAGGCATGGTTGGGTGGGTATGAGTGAATGTGTGTGTGTGAGAGAGTGAGAGTGAGAAATAAGAGAGGCATGGTTGGGTGGGTATGAGTAAATGTGTGTGTGTGAGAGAGTGAGAGTGAGAAATAAGAGAGGCATGGTTGGGTGGGTATGAGTGAATGTGCGTGTGTGAGAGAGAGAGAGGGCGCCGGTGTGATCGGTGCATGTACGTGTGTGTGTGAGTAGGTTCGTGTGAATGTGCGAGAGAGTATGTGTATTGGTGTGTGAGTGTGTGGACTAACTAAATAAAAGTCATGAAATTTTTACCTTTCAGATGAATGTCTACAAAAAAAAAATTGTGCGTCTGTCTCTAGTTTACTGCCACCTGGCAGTTGTCCAGCAGCGAGTCTGGATTCCAGGAATCAGATAACCAGCAGACGATATCTGCCCGCGGAAATATTCAGACCAATAAATTTATTTTAATAATCGCCATCTCTCTTGTATTAATGTCTCAACAGTCACACACTAAACATCCTTAGCACACAAAATCATATGCAGTTAGAACACCGACAAACACCATAAGCGAACAACACCATTAGCACGCTATCAGACACCCTTCGTACAAAAACACCATCAACACACAATCAAACACCCTTGAAACACACTATCAAACACCACTTACACTGGTAAGACAGACAAGAGAAGTGAACAGGCTCAAGAAAAGCCTCTAAGAAAGTTGTTTTAAATATATAAAAATTAGTAAATAAAAAGCTATTTTCATATACATTTCAAATCCAGAAACTTGCAAGTTGTAAAAATAAATACTGAACGTATAACTATCAGCTGACAAATGCACAGCTCAGATGTGAGTAAACGTTGGAATCAGTGGAAGATTTTTCAGAATAAAATATTTTACTGTGACCAATTTCTTCGGTGTGGACCATGTGTGTACATATTCAGCAATGTGACAGATTTCATCAGACTGATAAATTCAGCAATGTGACATATTTCATCAGACTGACATATTCAGCAATGTGACAGATTTCATCAGACTGACATATTCAGCAATGTGACAGATTTCATCAGACTGACATATTCAGCAATGTGACATATTTCATCAGACTGACATATTCAGCAATGTGACAGATTTCATCAGACTGACATATTCAGCAATGGGACATATGTCATCAGTGCGGAAAAGTTTTACAATGTGACAGATTTCACTCCTACTCAACAGAAAACTTTCAGTGAAATTTAAACTAATAAAGTACCCCATAACTGACCGTTGGAAATGTTTGTTATCAGACTGGTATCAAACCGTATGTGTTCAATGACCTATAACACACAATTGATATTTACGATGAGTCAAATTCCTGTATGTCCTGTCACGACATACTTATTGTGTCCTATCATGACCTACTTATTGTGTTTGTTATTTTGTTTATTTACCAACGCAAAAAAAAATACAGAATTTAATAATAAGCACAATTTGAATTTGACAAAGACAAACGCGCGAGCTAATACACTTTATATAAAAAAATGTTAATGCAAAAGTATCTTCACCTGCCAACCAGTGTTGATTCAGTTACCATTTTTCAGTTATAGTAAGAGTTACAGTTAGCCTTTCAAATATTTTTCAGTTACTATTACAGTTAGAGTAATTATTAAATTGTTTTTACAGTTACTATTACAGTTAGTAATTTTTTCAGTTACTATATCAGTTATCACTAGTAAAGGCGTATGCATCAAAACATATGAAAAATACCGGTATATGAACCAAATATTTTTACAAAACAACAGTGTTGGGTTATCTAATAAATTTTTTTGCTCACTTTCATAAAAGTACGCATCTCTAGATTTTTTGTCAGTCTGTTTCTCTTGCCAAACACGTGCTTTTCTCGTGCATTAGTTTCCAATCATATGACGTATGTCAACCCTTGTTCCCCCCTCTCCCTGTCATATTTTGTAACACTTCGCCCACACGTAAGTCTTGTTTACCCTCCACTACCGCCCAACTTCCCATCCCAAAAAAAAAATACACACATATGTTCACTAATTGTATCATTCAAGGTCATCCTATTGTTTCAAGGTCATATCACTGATGCAATTCATGTAGACGTGACAATTTCTGTGTACGGGTTTTTTTTTCCCTTTTTTTTTAAATCTTGTCTGATCTGGTTATAGAATTGGGTTATTTACTGATTTTTTTTATGCAACTCTGTTGTGAAAAAAAAAATGTATCGGCAGCCAAAAAACGGCCGGTCCGATAGTTAACCCACCAAAATCGGTCCGACTATCGGTCGCTCCCTACAAAAATCGGCCGATCCTATATTGACCGATAGTGCCAATATCGGTCCGATACCGATCCGATTATCGGTCGCTCCCTAATACATGTAATATTGTAGCGCATTTCTATAATTTTATTTTATAGCGCATTTTTCAGTTAGTATTATTATTACTATTATTTTTTTCCCATTAGTATTACAGTTACAGTTAAAATGTTTTTTCAATTACAGTTTCAGTTAGTAGTTAACTGAAATCACTTTTTTCAGTTATTAGAGCCATTTCAGTAACAGTTACAGTAAACTGAATCAACACTGCTGCCAACTAACAATAAACTAGTTGTATTTCTATTGAATACCGTAGTATTAATTGTCCGCTGCAATAAAAAAAAGTCAAAGAATGTTTGTATGAAGGTGTGTTTGTTGTTCTCGGCCTAAGAATTAGTAGAACCAAATGGAATACAATTGCCAACCCCTTGATTTTACAGGGAATTCAAAAATAAAGCTTTACGGACATTATGTTGTTTTTTTTATCTAATTTGTATTAATAATTTATCCTTTTGGTTATTTTAATGAAAAAGTAACAACAACTAATTAGATCTCTTTGATACATTTTTTTAATTAAAATAATTTATCCTTTAGGATGTTGTAAGGAAAAGAAACACCAACTAATTAGATTTTCAATTGCGTTCATAATTTAAAAAAAAATATTTTGAAAATATGTATCAAAGCTGAACAATAGTCTATCTCTATATCTATGCAAAGGCTTTGCAGGGTACAGCTAGTCTATATAAATAATTGCGGTGTGAGTTCTGCGTTAAAACGAAAGTAAAGAATTGATACAACAGTATTCCAGTTTAAAATACAATCATGTAAAATTCGGATCTGCCCGTAACCAAAAATAACCTAGCCTACCGATCCAGCATAAGGGGATATAACTCTATGCAAAGGTTTTGCAGGGTACAGCTAGTACATTAATAAAAAGAATTTACGCAAATGAAATGTTGGACATTTTATAAATAAAGTAGTAAGCACATTTATATCAGGGTATTAAATACACAATGTTCTATTACACGTTTAGTGGCAACTAAAAAGGGCCCAAGATGCCGGCAGTGCTGGGGAGGGGCTCGGGGTTAAAGGGGGCGGGGCTTCGGGTGATGGTGAGGGGCTTCAGTTGTATAGTCTGAGAATGTATTTGAATAAAATCACAATATTAAAACACAGGGAAACAAAAGTAATTCATCGAATGGTATATTTTAAAAAAGCAAGGAAAAAACGATGACAGAATAACAACAGGCCCAGCAAGTGATATAACAGGCCGAATAAATTTTATAACAGACCCAGTAAGAGATATAAAAGGCCGAGTTATAAAATATCTCAGTTTTTTTTTTTTTGAATGTACAAACTTTGATGTGAAGAATGTCTTCGGTCACTCAATAAACTTTACGGTCTGTTTTAAAGTTGGTCATTATTGAACGGGACGGTTTGATCTGGTCTTAATCTGATTGCTTCCTTCCTAATGCGCTCTGTGCGCATGTCAGACTGCGGGAACAGTAATCACGCTGTTTGTTTGTTTTTTAATGACTTTGGGGAAGATTGGAGGATTTGTGTTATCGGGAGGGAGGGGATGGGGGGCGGTTTGTGGAGATTTGTCAGGGACCTAAAAATGTGATCATCTAACCGGCAGCCCTGGCTTGTGAATAATACGACAGGAAGACCAAATTAAAAGTCTCGACAGGAAGACCAAATTAAAAGTCTCGACAGGAAGACCAAATTAAAAGTCTCGACAGGAAGACCAAATTAAAAGTCTCGACAGGAAGACCAAATTAAAAGTCTCGACAGGAAGACCAAATTAAAAGTGTCGACAGGAAGACCAAATTAAATGTCTCGACAGGAAGACCAAATTAAAAGTCTCGACATAAAGACCCAATTAAACGTCTCGACAGGAAGACCAACTAAATGTGGGGGGGGGGGGCATCCTGTTTGCCTTTCCAGACCAATAGCCCTGAATGATATGTTATTGAATATTTATTTCCCCGTGTATAATGTAGCGTGCTGTATGAAATAAAAATGCCTGTAAAACGTGTAATACATTTTTCATTAAGAGCCTACGTGTCTCCGAGCACACACATACAAAAACGTAGATTCTAACAATAATGGGCAATATAAAAAGTTATGAACATGGTGCACTGATAATAATGCTTCCTGACTAGCTCACTGGCGTGTGAAAAGGGGCCGCCAAAAAGGGAGGATACGTCTTGCATTCTTTTTATGTGGGGGGCCCCATTCCCTTTCACAAGCATTTTGCAGGAGGGCCTGCAAGCTGTAAGTGGGTTCGCTATCTGGGACGTCACATGATTGGGAGAGGTAAAACCCGTACACGTCATGGGCCCCATGCATTTAGGGGCCCCGTTGGATACAGTTACCTGATTAACTGACGTATCAATGGGTGGGTCTTTTTTTACTAGAGGGGGGCCCAGTTTATAAAGATTGTCAGGGGACCAAGATGACCTAGCGGCATACCTGTAGCCATTCATACTTCTTGTCTCTTTAATTTCCTCTTTCTGAGAAAGCGACTGTAATGAATCATGCTTATTGTGCTCAAACACATTTAACATGGGGAAAAACTATTATTTATAACTAGCATGGGACAATGGAAACAGTAAAACAGGTAGAAAGAAAATAATGAGCACACCTAGACCACTCCTTGAGTTGACTCGAGTCATAGTCAAGCTAGTGTCTTACAATGAACTTTGGGTTCTCATATAAAAAGAGGCAACAAGGACAAACGGGAGAGGGGGTTAGATGAAGCAGTTGCCATGTTTCAACAGGAAAGTGCGGCTAGCACAATGTGACATGGGTGCAACCGATGTACGGGTCGTGTGGGTCCGGACCCTACCAAAAATCAAGCCACTGGTATTCGACCCTGCCAAAATTTGGGGGCAGATATACCAATTTTTCATCTTCCCTAATATTTTGGACCCTACCAACTTCAACATACTGGTTGCGCCCCTGCAATGTGACACAAAGTTAATAAGCGTACTTCTAAAATGAATTAATGTCGCCAATGTTTGCAAAAAAATGGGCAGACAGTCGCCTGTCGATAAATGACTTTTAGTTCTACGATCATGGAGTTGTGTGGGATGAAGTTAGCCATGGAGTTGTGTGGGATGAAGTTAGCCATGGAGTTGTGTGGGATGAAGATTAGCCATGGAGTTGCGTGGGATGAAGCTAGCCATGGAGTTGTGTGAGATGAAGATTAGCCATGGAGTTGTGTGGGATGAAGTTAGCCATGGAGTTGTGTGGGATGAAGTTAGCCATGGAGTTGTGTGGGATGAAGTTAGCCATGGAGTTGTGTGGGATGAAGATAGCCATGGAGTTGTGTGGGATGAAGATTAGCCATAGAGGGAGTTGTGTGAGAGGTAGGGTACATGTGGGGTTGTGATGGGGAGACAGACACCACTTGGCGTTGATATGAAGGTAGATGTACTTCGGGCTACATCAACATTTCATATTTATTTTGTTTAATAAAGTTATTAACACGACACAAGTGGCTGTCAATTGATTCATTGGTCGACTGAGTACAGACTAGACTTCCTTCACAATAATCTCGGTACATCTGAAACATCCGTTAAAGTGAAGTTGACATTCGTTTGTTAGTCTTTTTTCCTAATTAATTTTTTTTTTACAAATTATTAAAGTTAATTGACAATCAACTGATTGGAAAAAAATGAGAAAAATAAAAGGGGGGGGGGGGGTAGACCTCTGCTAAAAGTAGATAGGTTGGATTGATTGGATAAGATAATTATATTTGGTTAAACAAATATTTTCTGACATTTTTCTGAAGATAATCATTTCTTAGAAATGAACCTAAAGGAAAATTCCCATACAATAAAAAAAAAACATATTCAAGAGGAATGTTCAAATTGGCGTTAGTAGGTCATAGGTCAAACGACGATCTATTTTTAACAAGGTACTTTTTTTTCCTGCATGTAAATATATATATATATATATATATATATATATATATATATATATATATATATATATATATATATATAATTAGTTGTAATATATTGTTGTATTTAAAAAAAAAGAGTAGGGCCCTTTTGGCAAATGGCGACATGACCTGGAATGTTTTTTATGAGCATAGTACGTTAGGTACAAACAGCAGATTCTATAGAGGTATAAACAGCAGATTCTATAGAGGCATAAACAGCAGATTCTATAGAGGTATAAACAGCAGATTCTATAGAGGTATAAACAGCAGATTCTATAGAGGTATAAAGGTATAAACAGCAGATTCTATAGAGGTATAAACGGCAGATTCTATAGAGGTATAAACAGCAGATTCTATAGAGGTATAAACAGCAGATTCTATAGAGGTATAAACAGCAGATTCTATAGAGGTATAAACAGCAGATTCTATAGAGGTATAAACAGCAGATTCTAAAGAGGTATAAACAGCAGATTCTATAGAGGTATAAACAGCAGATTCTATCAAGGTATAAACAGCAGATTCTATAGAGGTATAAACAGCAGATTCTATAGAGGTATAAACAGCAGATTCTATAGAGGTATAAACAGCAGATTCTATAGAGGTATAAACAGCAGATTCTATAGAGGTATAAACAGCAGATTCTATAGAGGTATAAACAGCAGATTCTATAGAGGTATAAACAGCAGATTCTATAGAGGTATAAACAGCAGATTCTATAGAGGTATAAACAGCAGATTCTATGAATATAAACAGCAGATTATATCGATGTATATGAATCAGGTTCTATCGATGTATAAACAGGTATCGAGGTATGCAGATTTGATGGTAAATGTACATGTAATTTAAAAAAAAATTACGCTACTTTGTTCTACTTTGTTCAAGTGTTTGCGTTACTTTGATCCATAACACTTTCTGGCAACACTGTGTGGAACTGCAGGATGTGCTGTATGTGTGTAACACATGTCGCAGTGGGAAAATAATTAACAGAAATAAGAAAAAATGTCAACCACAACAACAACAAACAAACAAACAAAAAAACTTGAATTAAAAGTTGTGACTTATGAGATGACTAAATTATATATATATATATATATATATATATATATATATATATATATATATATATATATATATATAAACTGACAAACCAAATTTAAAAGTGTTAGATTGTGAAGCAATTTTCCATGAAATGATGTTGTTTTTTTTTTGCTGGGGGGTGGGGTTGGGGGAGGGGGTATCTGTGTGCCATCCTCACTGGCACGTCATGTTGTCTGCTGCATCAATCGATAAGGGCTTCATCGATTGGTCTGACAGAAGAAACATTCTTCCAATGGGAGGAATAAATCCCTCCAGTCTTTCTCTCTATTTAATCTAAAAACAAAACAAAACAAAACTTGTCATGCATGACTCAGTGAGATTAAAACAAAATGACTCACCCCGTGATAAGTAAATTCCAAAGTCAGGTCAGAATTCGTCACACTGGATGTCACCACAATTTTAAGTTTCAAAACGTCTATTGTTGTAATATATATATATATATATATATATATATATATATATATATATATATATATATATATATGGCTGGTTCTATATTTAATCCTCGAGTAAATCACTCAAATGACATATACTGTGTTCAAATGACATATACTGTGTATGTCATAAACTAGCGTAGAAGAGAATGGTGGGAAAAATCAAATAACGAAATAACTGCAATAAGTTGAACATGTATTGCCTATGTTTGACAACTCATTTTTATTTTGTAAACATGTAGAGATGGGAATCCCCAAACAAAAAAACCGACACATTAGTAATATATATATATATTAATGGTGTGTCCGTTACACACATAAACAGTGTCAATTTAACAACGAATTTTCCAATGGTAACACACATCAAATGAACAGCATCAATTATTTTTAAAAAAAGCTGTCTTCGTATATCAACTACAGCTTACTAAACACACCTACTCATGAAATAAACTCCATTTCAATCAAAATCTAGAAATCATTTCAAATAATCCGACACACGTGTTTCTGAACCCCCGGTGACACAGCATGAGAAACACATTTGTAAAAAAAAAAGACAACACATCCCAAATGACAATGACTCTATAAGTCTCAGCTGATATCGCACGTTTAACTTCTCTCTTTCTTCGGTCAAATTTTTTAAAATATTTCCTACACATGGGAAAATTATGGTCTCATTCGCCAGAGGGGTGGTGGTGGTGGTGGGGGGGGGAGGGTAAAGAAATGACACGAAATCGGGCCCAGACGGGTCGACAAACGGGGGGACTTGCTAGTCGGCGTATAACCTTTTCGTAGTGTGTGTGTGTGTGACACATGACAAAATAACACAGGCGCGCGCACTTACGTAGACAAAAAAAAAAACCACAGATACGACTACTAGGCCTGAAGTGGAAAGGGAAGGAATACCACAGCCAGGCGACACTTGTTTAAACCATACATATTACAGTCCATTGGCGCTGTGATTGTTTGTGTGGGGGGATTGGGGGGAGGGGGAAGAAAAACTATAGAGATCATATAAGGGGGGGGGGGGGGGGTTGATAAACAAAACAAACAAGCTTGATGATTCATTTCTTTAACAAACCACCAGACCAACCACTGTCACCAACTATTTGACTCCACAACCCCCACAACGCCCCCTCCACCCCCCGGTCACAAACACTTTATTACCACCACCTACGCTGGTTTTTTTGAAGGATGTTTAGGGAAGGAAGGGAGGAGGAGGGGAGGTCAGGGAAGGTCAGACGACATTTCAACACTTAAAAGAAATGAAGAGGTTGTGAAGACTCCTTGTTAAAAGCCATGACGTCCTCGCTATTTAATAGATAAAATAAAAAAATTTTGAGAAGCAGAAGCCAATTATAAATTTGACCTATTTATTTAAAGATGTGTATACAGAAGATGACCTTCTCATCTGACCTGGTTTTGAGGTGATTGGTTTTCATGATGGGGGATATTGGAACTTTGAAAAAAAAAACTTGGGGGCGAGCTACGGCCAGAGGGCCAAGCGCGGCCCCCGCGTCCTGCTCGTCTCTGCTGTTCACATCAGTGACGCCAGCCCCGTAGCGTGAAAATTCTACAGCATGGGCCAGGCAAAAGAAGGGGTGGAGGGCCAGGTAATACGTTTTACTAAGTAGAGCAAACAAGCAGAGGGGGGCAAGACAAAACGCAGGGGGGGGCCGGCCCTCAGGGGCCCCCCGTACGCTACGGGCCGTCACTGACGTCAACAGCATACTATTTCTTTAAAAAAAAACCCACACGTCTGCTCTCGCTGCGGCCCGTCTGTCAAATGTATTAGCCCAATGTTGGCCGCACTTCGAAAAATTCGCCCACCCCCTGTGGTTTTTAGAACGAGAATTAAAATAATAAAATTTTCACACCAAATGATGTACCCGCAGTGGCGTAGGGAAGCTTAACTGGCGCCCGGGGCACAATACCTTTTTTAGCGCCTCCTTCCCCCCCCCCCGGCCATTCGAAAAACATAAAATATTATATGTAAAAATATACCATTTGGCGCCCCTTTGTGAGTAGCGCCCCGGGGCATGATGCCCCCCCCTCACAACGCCACTGTGTACCCGTAAAGTTCAATGATATTAGTTTTCAGTAATACTGCTACATGAAGCAGTGGGTAAGTTCCTATAGCCTTGCAGGGCCGTCATGGGCAGATAAAGTGTAGAGCTCGTCTGTTTCTGTAACATCGGCATGTATAAACAGATTGTGTAGTGAGCACAACACACACAACCGCCATTACTTCTTCCTCCAACTTAAAGTCAGGTGACCCATTTCAGGCTGGGGGGAACCATGAGACATTGTACCAACTTTCACCCAAGATATGGAAAAATTTTCATCCGTTCTTACCGAGGATCAAACCCGGAACATTCACGCCCCACTCGGCCATCCATCCCTCAATGTTATCGATGACAATCAATATAATGAATCCGTCACGCCTGTGTTTCTTTCATTCTTAGCCATATCTTAGCCATTTTCAGGGGCGGATTTAGGGGGGGGAGTGGGCATGCCCCCCCCCCGTTAGCGCAAGTTTAGGTAATACATTATTAAATTATCGAAATATTTTTTTTGTTCAAAGACCAATTTTCAACAATGAAAACAGTTTTGCCCCTCTCCCCCCCCCCGGGGTCAAAGTTGTCTAGATCCGCCCCTGGCCATTCCACAGCTCATCTAAAAGATACTTCTATGGAGAGAGAGGGTGTGTGTGTGTGTGTGTGTGTGTCTGTGAGAGAGAGAGAGAGAGAGAGAGAGAGAGCGAGCACTGTCACAGTGCCGATTAGTGCCCATTTTTAAATGAATAGCTCAAGCCTGAACTGTAGGAAGTAAGTACATGTACTATAATGAACTGACACTTAATAAACTACATGTATTATGAAAAGACACTTAATAGACCATATTGAAATGACACTGAATAAACTATATTGAAATGACACTTAATAGACCATATTGAAATGACACTTAATATACCATATTGAAATGACACTTAACAGACTATAATGAAATGACACTAAATAGACTATATTGAAAAGACACTTAATACACTATAATGAAATGACACTTAATATACCATATTGAAATGACACTGAATAGACTACTATGAAAAGACCCTGGTGGGATACAATCACTTGACAACCTGGGGTATGGCAGCGCACGTCACACCGCAATTAGAGGCGGACTTAAGTCGGTTGAGCCCCCCCCCCACCACCAGCCCCGGTTCAGAAGAAAATATTGGGCCCCTAAATTAGCTAGGTACTTTGATAAGTGTAAGAAAGATGGGCTTTGTCTGACGAGTCCGTTGCGCCTATCGTTAAACCCATCCCCCCCCCAAATTAACTTCCTCTCTGATTGCTCAGTCGGCCTCCTTTTCACACATCCTGTGTTAACCAAAACATATTGTGTTGACTGAAGCAGGTGTGGGGGAGGGGGGGGGGTTTTGGGACCAGCTACACATGACATACAAACACAAAAACACGGCTAAAAAAACACCCAAAACACGGTCATACATACACACACACACACACACACACACACACACACACAACTCTATCACAAAACAAACACACAAACACGGTCAACAAACACAAACATTCGCAACTTGGAATTCTCGACACGAGTTCCCATCCTTCGCACACAACAAATATCTCGGCATGTGACTGGACATTGAGTGCGCCACGGGAATGGGGGGGTGGGGGGGGGGACAGTAGGTCTCCTGCACTGTTGGAAGATTCGATCCCGTACCACGCTGAACAGGCTAACAAACTCATCGTCAACCAGTGGTCCACACACGTTCAACACCGTCATCCAGCGGTCCACACACATTCAATACCGCCATTCAGTGGTCCACACGCGTTCAAGAACGCCGTCCAGTGGTCCACACACATTCAATACCGCCATTCAGTGGTCCACACGCGATCAAGAACGCCGTCCAGTGGTCCACACACGTTCAATACCGCCAACCAGTGGTCCATATACGTTCAAATTACTGCGATGAATCATCAAGTGGATTAGAACATAAACAAAAAAAAATAATTTCCTTCAAAACCTTGAGTCGGTCACAAGTTGTATCTTTCAGATTAGTGTGGACGGAAATGTACAGATGTGTCAAAATAAGTGAAAAGAACATTGATATCCACATGTGAAAAGGTGTGTGTACCATGGTTTATACTATCTAAATTGAAAACTTATGCTGTAAAATCGGGGAACGGATAGTAGAACGACCGGCTGTCGCGACCGGGGGCGGGGGGGGGGGGGGTTGATCCTCGATGAGGGTATGCGTTGGTGTAGTAGGCGCACGTGAAAATGTCAGTTATAATGAGTTATCGCACACCTTATTGACAGCACAGTATATCGGATAACTCGAACAAACAGTGTTATAGGTGGAGAAAGTGTGGGGCGATGATTTGGGGGTGGGGAGGGGGGAGTATGATGTGTGACCATGGTGCTGAAATCTGCTGGTTGACCAGGGACTATTTCGTCCAGTCACTAGTCGATGGTGGTCGTTGGTGTTTTCAGAAACTTTCAGAGACCCATTCCTAAATTTATTACTCGCTCAATTGACCACGTGACAGTTACTTCAGTCTTACTCGCTCAATCGACCACTTGACAGTTACTTCAGTCTTACTCGCTCAAATGACCACGTGATAGTTACTTCAGTCGAGCTCTCTCCATAATCACACCACCTCTCGGAGTGTGTACGTTTGTTGTATAGGTCAGTGTTGGAGGTTTTAGTCATTCGTCCCCCTAACCATCGCCAGTACATCAATCAAATTTACCGACAGGTGGCCTGAGATAAACCAGGTAGACAAACACTTGCTGGGGGGGCTTTTTGGGAAGGGAAAGAGGGGGGAGGCTAGAAGTGATTGCATACTTTTGATCAACAAATTAAACTACACACACACACACATGTGAACATAAACAGACACGTACACACAAACGGCCACATGGACAGTGACAAGACAATGTAACCATGTACGTTTTGACCTGATTAGATTCGATACAAATTTAACCTGATTGAATTAAATAGAACAAAAATGTTGAATCCAGAAGAACAAAATGTCAATAATGTATGGCCTGGTATATCACACATCCTCTAGTTACTAATGTAATGGCATCGACCCAGACCCGTTCTTTTAATTTCGGGGCCGTGGGCAAAGGTCAATTTGGGGGGGGGGGGCTATAGGCAAAGCTAATTACTGGGCCCCTAGTAAAAAAAAACATTGTTAAGTCATGCAATAGCAAATATTGGGCCAATAATAAACTTTGTACATCGGGGTCCCCCCCCTTGCGACACCCGATTGGTCAATCATTTAAGCACGAAGCCTCTGACATAATTAGATCGGACTTCGTTGTGGGTGGCTAAATTCTTACCTGTGGTGGGGTGGTTGGGGGGTGGCATAGACAGCCACCTAGTTGGCCTATCCTAGGCCCTGCATCGAATCAATAGTGATAGATCTTTATGTGCAGTAGACGCGGCCCAACTCAGGGCCCCCGTGAAAATGTCAGTTATTTTATGTTATTGTGCACATGATCAGTCAGTATAGCTGATAACACCAAAAAAAAAAAAAAATAGTAAAAAAAAATGGTAGGTTGCAAAAGTTTGAGGGATGGGGGGGTGGGGGGGGAGGGTATGACCCGACTATTGGGCGTGAAATCTGCGGGTGGTCCAGGTTCTATGCAGGGCCGCCGAGATGGGGGCAGGGGGGGTCATTGCCAGGGGGCCCGCATCTGTAAGGGGGCATAAAGGGGGCCCGGCAGCCCCGACCATGTCAATTTTTTCACGACTCATTGTTTATTAAGGGGCCCGCAATGATGTCCTGCCCTGGGGCCCGCGTTGGCTGTCGGCGCCACTGGTTCTATGTCGTCAGCTTGTTTTGTTGTTTACTCTTTTGCTGCATTCATTTTTTTCAATTCTATCTACAATACTAAACAAATATTTCACCATTAAGTTTTGTTCATTCATCCAGTTCGTTCAGCTAGTTCTGGGTTTTTTCCCCCGAAATCTTGGCTTATGTCAGGAGGGGGAACTAAATAAAAAAGCAAACAACTTTTCCATAAGTAAACTGAATGTTTATGTCGGAAGTAATATCCTGATTTAGAGTCACACGCAGGTGGCAAACAGTAAACAAAACAGGTTGGTCTATAAGACTACTACAATGACCTTTTTGTGGGCTGAACATGTAGCCCCTCCCCCCCCCCTTTTTTTTTTACAGTGCTTCTTAATCTGTTCCCTTACTAGTGACACGGTGGTCACAATCATGGGACATTTTAACACGCAGACAATGGGCTCCGTTATAGATACATTCTAAAATGGAGAGGGGGGGGGGGATTTTTGGAACCGATCACCTGATCAACATTTCCAGTAACCGGCCAACAATTTGAGGGCCGTATATAGCAAAATGTGAGGAGATTGGGGGGGGGGGGGTAGGTTCTTCTAAGTACTGCTAACCAATTATGTGGCATTTTTTTTTCTCCCTGTCGGTGACAGGAGCGAATTAAGGTTGTTTGATGCCAAGGTGTAGTAGTAAATTTAAACCTCTTTATGAAGAGAAATGACAGGAAGTTACAAATGTAATCGTGGGGAGGGAAGGGGTGGGGAAGAGATCAGCTTTTATTTATCATTACCGCTCCCTGTAAGGGTGAGATATTTATCTCTTAGATACTGTAAACATCTAACGGGATGGTTTGGGATGTGCTCCAATCTGTAGACCTGATTTACCAAACTGTCGATCTAATTTACCAATCTTTAGACTTAATTTACCAATATGTAGTCATGTTTTACCAAAATGTTGACCTAATTTACCAAACTGTCGACCTAATTTACCAATCTTTAGACCTAATTTACCAATATGTAGTCATGTTTTACCAAAATGTTGACCTAATTTACCAATCTTTAGACTTAATTTACCAATATGTACTCATGTTTTACCAAAATGTTGATCTAATTTACCAAACTGTCGACCTAATTTACCAATATGTACTCATGTTTTACCAAAATGTTGACTTAATTTACCAAACTGTCGACCTAATGTACTATTATGTAGACATGTTTTACCAAATAGTTGATTTAATTTACCAAACTGTCGACCTAATTTACCAATATGTACTCATGTTTTACCAAACTATTGACCTAATTTACCAAACTGTCGACCTAATTTACCAATATGTACTCATGTTTTACCAAACTATTGACCTAATTTACCAAACTGTCGACCTAATTTATCCATGTGCAGCGCTGATCGAACTGTTTGGGGCACCCCGTGTGCTGCAGTTGAGGGGAAGGGCTATGCATTGCATGCTCGCATCCCCCCCCCCCCTCCATAACAGTGGTGTGAGTTCAATTATTCCTAATTATGTTACAAATGTTTCTATTCCACATTTTTTAAAAACTAATTTTACCCCTACTTACCACAACTACGTTCATCCCAGGTCTGTCCATGCGAATAACTTGAAAACACAGAAATATATATCCCGCCACCCAGCCCGAGAATAAATTGTACTTACACACTAGTTCCAATACTTGCAACAAAATCAAGCGAAATACATGAACCAGTTGTTTATTTCTATCCGTGTCCAGTCTCACACAAACATGTACATTGTACATTTCTTCCCAAAACTTTACCTTCGACCACGCCTACCTTCGATTGCCTGATCTCTCTAAAAATAATAATAATAATAATTGCGGACTCATCAGTCTGTGGTAAGCATCACGTGTTGAAACTTACTTTAACAGGGTTAATAACTCTGAATCAATAGTTTTGCTGAATCAATTATTTCCCTTTTTAATTTAAAAAAAATCTATACAATGACGTTGTCTTGAGCCACAAAACTCTTTTAAACACAACCAGAATTATGCCCCTGACATGTCGGGGTGACAGTATTGATGTGATACATCTTAATCCGGTATCTTACCCCATGTACCCAGGGGAAGACTAACGACGATTTAGGCCCAGGGGTGGTGCACATTTATGGGCCCCCTAAAAAATAAAGAGTGTTATCAAAAAAGCGTATTATTTCCGTTATAAATTTGAGCATATTGGGGACCCTCTCACCCCTGGGCCTCAGTCGCATGCCCGGTGGACCCCGCCATTATATTGACCTCTCCCAGTACCCAGAGCTTTTCTTGGGTTGCCCCCCCCCCACTGTCCGCCACTGAACCAGACCAGTTACTTCCACGTCCTCGCTCCTAGTGACATTACATGATGGATGACGTCTGTTGCTATGGTTACAGATTCAAATTATACACAGTGGTGTGTTATTGAGCTTACTTCTATTTTTTTTTATTGCAGTGAAAATAAATTGATATTTGAAATAGTACTGCATTCTTCCTCCAGCAATGATAATTGTTTTAACTTTTCAAAGGTAAATCTGATGAGGTTCAACAAACGCCCATTATAAATTTCAGCCGAAGACCCAGACACATTTCACCCAATGAACCTGTTAAATTTCAATTAATGCCCCTGATAAATTTCAAGACACGCCCCTGAAAAAATGTTTAAAAAAAAATTGAGTAAGGATTTCTTTTACTGAGCCCATTCAGACCATCGGGGCCAGATAAACACCGGCGTCGTTACTAGAGGCGTGGGGTCTGTTTCAGGGTGGCCTTCTCAAACATTTTGTTAGTGGGCCGCCCAGTTATTTGCGACGAAATTGAAGATGACGTACTGCTCGCGTGTAGTCTGTTGCCTCGCAGTGCCAGGGACGAGGAGTGAGTGTTGCCGGTCATATACATATTTATAGAAAATGCTATATAATGGTACTGTGCTTTTTTGTGACCGTACGCACCGGTACAGTGTACCGGCACCTTTTTCAATGTGGGAATAAAATGATTACTTTTCTTGTATTTTAACGTTTATTATTAATTTATTATATTATTAATTTGTTAAATTTGAATTATTTTTAAATTGTGCGCAATAAGAACTAAACTAGACGCTGGGTTTTAGCTAAAATTTAGGCAATCCATCACTGAGTACCGGCACCTATTTTTTTTTTTTTACAAAAAAAGCTCTGGTTAGCATAATCATTCATAATAAAATGACTACAAGTTGAATATATATATATATATATATATATATATATATATATATATATATATATATATCTTTCATTTAAATCTGTATATATATATATATATATATATATATATATATATATATATATGTTGTTAGTCTAATATTGTATACAAATATATAAATCTATGTTCGTTTGTACTTTGGGCATAGCATAAAATCATCAATAATTTTTACTCTAAGGGTTATGACCGGCAACACTCACGCCTCGTCCCTGCCTCGCACATTCTTTTATGGGATTGTCGGCGTAGAAAAATGCCCAGCAGGCTTTCAAGTATCCATTTCTAATGTGAATGGACTTAAGGTTGTCAGACTGTCCCCGGGAAAAAGTCTTTGCTCGAACTCAGGATCTACCGCATTGCCATTTATCCCGCAGAATTGAAATGAAGTGAGCTACACGATAAAACTATTGAAAACAACTCAACCCGACCCGCTAAATTTACCAGAAACTTGGGCGATTGACACTCCCTCATCCCACCTCCAGGTGGGGCGCTCTACCCCCTCACTTACATGGGGACAGATGGTCGTGTGGAAAAGCACTCGACTGTCGACCTGAGGGTGCCTGGTTCGATCTCCGGTGAGGACCTAGGAAATTTTTCAGGCCATGGCTTTAAGTCTCCGCTATGTCTTCCGTGCTGCCACCATGCTCATTGCACTATCGGCTATGGTGGGGATGAAGGAACGGATGGTCGTGCGGTAAAACGCTCGACTGTTGACCAGAGAGTCCCTGGTTCGATCTCCAGGGAGGACCAATGGATATTTCAGATCATAACTAAAGTCTTCGCTATATCTCTCCCGTGGTTCCTATGTGACCGTTGAACCAACGACTATGGCTGGGATGAAAGAAGGACACTGCAAATACCGTCCCTTTGGTGGTTTATAGTATCTAAGAGATATCATCTCATCCTTACAGGGACTTCACACACGACGTACTAAAGAGTTTTGTCTCATTTAATGAAATGGTTGCTAAAGTTCAGCTTTTCGGTGACGTTAGCAACCACACCATCCGATGATTTTTAAACTTCATATCGTTTTCCACAAAACTAAGGTAAATGATGTAAATGTTCAACCAACGGCCCGGCTAGGTTTACTGAAACAAGACAGTTTAGTGCGAGCTCTTACATTTTTAATTGCTGGGATTCCAGTGTGACTTTAAGCAGCTCTCCCCCCTACCCCCCCTTCCGCTCAATGAGTTACCTCCAACATGAGATGAAAAGTTGGCCAGGTACACTAGGGTGGTAGCAAGAAAAGTGGGTGCAGAGACATTTATACAGTATCACCCTCACTCCCGCGACCCTGACACTTCCCCTCCCCACACACCCCCCCACACACACACTCCACATAGTTAAATCAGATATCATAGATACAAGGAAATATCTATTTAAAAAAAAAGAAAATGAGATTAGATTTTAAAGTTTGAAAGGTCCGGAGAGACCAGGTAAACAAAATAGTTCAGGTAAACACAATAGTTCACGTAAACAAAATAGTTAATGTAAACACTATAGTTCAGGTAAACAAAATGGTTCAGGTAAACAAAATAGTTAAGGTAAACACAATAGTTCAGGTAAACACAATAGTTCAGGTAAACAAAATAGTTCAGGTAAACAAAATAGTTCAGGTAAACACAATAGTTCACGTAAACAAAATAGTTCATGTAAACACTATAGTTCAGGTAAACAAAATGGTTCAAGTAAACAAAATAGTTAAGGTAAACACAATAGTTCAGGTTAACAAAATAGTTCAGGTAAACAAAATAGTTCAGGTAGTTTCTCTTCATAACGTACGTACAGGGGCGTGTCGTTAATGGAGATTCTGTTAAATTGACATACTTTGGACTGTCGCCTTTTTTTTTATTATATAAACTAAAATGTAAGTGAAAACCTGGGGGAAGGGGGAGCGGGGGTTAGAGAGAGAAAAAGGGATGGTGGGGGACAGCCGATAAAAGATTCCCTTGTCACTTTGCCGTTATAAAACTATACTATATAGCCATGGAAATCTAGATATAGCATCAGGAAGGACAACCAATATTTTTAAAAATACGGTTTAGGCTGACACACAATCAAGTGTTTAGCGTTAGTCTTCATGTTTAATAGCAGTTTTTTTATATTTGGTTTATGTTTTTATGAAATAAACACAAACGCAATTAAAGTTTGAAAACTTTTAATAACAAATTTTTTAATTTAAAATCTTTATTTTGTCAATTTAATTATTTTTCGTTTTTTCATTGGTTTTTCATGAACGGTCTCATTCAATTGCTTAACATAATTTTTAGACGAACAATTAAAAAATTTAACATAAATAAGTTCTTTTAAATTATGATTGAAATAAAAAAATAATTTCTTCAATCAGCAATGACTCATCAATTGTTAGTCCATCAACAATTTAAACAATTTTTTTTTTATTTGTTTGTCCTAGAAATAGTTTCAGACTACTTGCTGATCTTTTCAATGAATTGAATACTTTCCAATTTAGTAGGCAAGTAGAGAAGGTGTACTCAGATGGCTTCAATAGCCCTCCTCTGTTGACATTGTTAAAAAAAACATCCAGCTTTTTCAATCTTAATTCGTCAATGTCTTTAAAATTTTTATCGACTAATATTTCTCTAAAGCTTTTATTTTAAAAATTATGTTATTATAGTATATATATGAAAATGTAGTAAATTGAAAGGGCTTTTTAACAATAAATGTTTCAAAGTGATATTATTATGCAAGTATTTTATTATTTTTAAAAAGTTTAGATGAAAAAAATAAACAAAAATAAATAAATTAAACAATTCACAAACACAAAGAAGAAAAAAAAATTCATTATGATTCATTTCAATAAAAGTTACTTTTTATTAAACTACATTCAATTCTCTGTGTGTAGGATATTTTTGAAGACATTATATTCAGAAAAAAAAATTAATTAATTAAACAATCCACAAACACAAAGAAGAAAAAAAAATTCATTATGATTCATTTCAATATAAGTTACTTTTTATTAAACTACATTCAATTCTCTGTGTGTAGGTAGGATATTTTTGAAGACATTATAATCAGATACAAAAGATATTTAAAAATGTCTAAAAATGATGTGTTTTAACAGAAAAAGGACCAAAAATCTGCTGGGATCAACATTGACCATGCAACAAGAAAAATTCAAAAATATAAATCTAAGTTATAAAAACTAACATTCTAATGTCTATTGATAACAACAAAGCTCAATTTCAGTATGTTTTATAACTTTGCTAAAAATATTTTACAAGATTAGTGTAACTATTATACCAGCTTATGATAATTTTTCATAGAACATTATATTCATTTATCAACTGGTCACTCTTATCTACACCCCCCCCCATATATTTATTGTAATCCTGTATTATGGTTGGTTGGTCAACAGTAAGTTCCTAAAATTTCCCATTTACTTAGTCTGTCATTTAAATGTTCCAAATCCATTTGCATTATGCATAGTGGACATAACCGAAACAGTTTTATTGTCCCTCCATCGTACTGTCAATAACTCCCTTTCTAACTCATCTCATATCCCCTATTTTAGATTTTTTTACTTTTCAAAGTCTTTTATATTTTTCAAAGATTGGGGAATACCTTTACATGTCCTAAGAATAGTTCCACATGCTCCTACCCCTAAATTCCATAGATCTTTAGACAATTGTATAGTAGTATAAAAATTATCGACTAATAATTTATACCCCTCTTTAGCTAAAGATTTAATTAATTTCATTACCACCCCATATGCCAATCCAAAAGGCCCATTATCCTGTTTACCTAAATACATGTATAAATGAAAATCATAAGTATACCTAGAAAGAGAATCAGCTAATACCCATAACTTCATTCACCACTTAGTCGGCTTATCCCTGATGTACTGCCTAAAAATATATCTAGCTTTATTTCTTATCATTCTTTAATCTATTGATATATCTTGGTAAGGCTGAAACAATTTTATACATTACAATCTAATAAAGTTAAAGAAAAAATGTACTTTACATAACTTGTTGGTTTTGTCTTCAGTTTGAGGATTAGACACCTTTAGAAAGCTCATTATAGATTTCAATCTATCACGAAACATAAAAGCTCTGGCCCAAAGTCCATTGTATAGTGATTTAGTTGACCAGAAGCGGTCAATGTTCTGTGCTTGAACAAGTCCAGCATACATGATAAGTCCACAGAATCTGTAGAATTCATCTGGTGTAAGATCAAACCAGCCTTGGTAAACACAAGGTTTTGTAGGTCCATAATGTCTGGCATTGCTATTATTAGTCACAAATATGAATTACTAAGTCCAAAGTAAAATAAAGTTTTTAAAATGCCACTGCATTGCAGAATTTCCTAATGTCTTCCCTTGTTTTAGCTCCTCCGAGTTGTTGAATGCCTGGATCCCTCTCAGGTAGAAAATTCTTTGGTGGTTCTGGTAATGTGTCATTCAATTCATTCATATCATCATGCCATATGATCTGGGGGATAAAAAAAATATGTAAAGAAAACCATAAATAAAAAAAAAATTCAGCTTATTTATCGAGCTACAATTAATTATTTTATAATGATGAAAACAAAATATCATCAATACAGATATGTAAATATTATGTAAACTTCAGTTTTTTTGTTTTTTTTTTTGTGTTTACGAAAATCTACTGATTGGAAATAACACAAAAATAAAACAATAACAGTAATTCTAGCGGTAGAGAACTAAATAAATAATATTTATACATAAACCTTTATATAATAAAATATAAATCTTTATACTTTTCTCTTATTTTATAACTATTCCCACATTTTAAGTTCTAAAGAATAAATGAATGAATAAATAAATAAACTTAAAGATCATTAAGACAAAGTCAAAGCATGTTGGTTCAATACTTACACATGTGAGTTTGGAAGTGTTGAAAACTTGAATTAAAACTAATATTTTCAGCTTCAAAGTCATCTGAAGAAGTAATGAGCTCCCAAGTTTCATCTTTGTCACTTGAATCAAGTTTATTTTCCTCTAAATAATCAGAATCTGAGTCCATTTTAGTGTAGACGAAGTAACTGACAAAACGTACACAAATCAAAATGGCGTTCGGTGCCAACTGATGGCGTTGTTTTATTTACGAGAAATTGTTGTTAAAATAAAAATTGACAATTATTTTTTAGTAGAAAGTATTTAGAAAGCATTTTTTAAAAATAAAAATATTATACTAGACATAAAAAGTCACATTTTATTGTATGCCGTCTGTTGGGCTTTAATCTTTGCGTCAGCCTAAACCGTACACAGCTAGAATGAAATTTTGTTTGGTTGTCTATCCTGGTGTTATATCTAGATATCCATGATATAGCCCCCCCCCCCCGAGTGGCGTCACTTCTGAAACTGAAATTATCGGAACTAATTTTATTCATCTAACACAATGTGTTGTTGGGCTACTTTAGCTGAATACTCTCGTGGGCCAAGTGTCCGTAACAGGGGAAAAAATGATTGGCATCGACTTTGAAACTGAGAGCAGTTAACTTTTAACAAACTCCATGCTGCTCTGAGAGCAGTTAACTTTTGACAAACTCCATGCTGCTCCGAAAGCAGTTAACTTTTGATAAATTCCATGTTTCTCTGAGAGCAGTTAACTTCTTTTAACAAACTCCATGCTACTCTGAGAGCAGTTAACTTCTTTTAACAAACTCCATGCTACTCTGAGAGCAGTTAACTTTTAACAAACTCCATGCCACTCTGAGAGCAGTTAACTTTTAACAAACTCCATGCCACTCTGAGAGCAGTTAACTTTTAACAAACTCCATGCCACTCTGAGAGCAGTTAGCTTTTGACAAACGCAATACATCTCTTGCTAACCAAGTTTTAAAATGTTTTCTGAATTTCTTTAAAATCTTTCACCTAATTCATTCCCAGAAGTTAAGATTTACTCCTCTTTCATGCCTTCTTGATTACTTTGATATGTTTGTGGCTATGTAGCTATAATTGACTGTTTCAAACAAAACAATTAAAACGGAGAGCAGGACAGAATGAAACAGGTAGCTAAAGCTTTTTATAAATATTTCTTTGTACATACACATTGTTGTTGTTGTTGTTGTTGTTGTTGTTTTGGCCCCGGGGGTGGTGGTTGGGGGGGGGGGGAGTGAGTGAGAGGGACTTAATGCAATTGTACAATTTCATGAATTAAAGAAGCCGCTTAGGATAAGCAACTCTGGAGAAATATGTCTGTTGATGTGTCCATTCCTTCCCATCCTCCCCGCCCCCAACGACCACACCTGTAAGGAGGTGATGATAAAAACATTTCAGTGACCCCCCCCCACCCCACCCCAGACACAAATAAATCACTGTGAAGACATCCTCTTAAAAAATCCCCGGCCGTTACACATTTTATACAGTTAAGCAAGACCTCCCCCCCCCCGAATCTCAACCCATCCCCTACTAGTAAATCATTTTAGGTAACAGAACAATCTAATTCCTGATACAACCACCCCCCCCCCCCCACACACACACTCCTTAGAAGTGGGGGGGGGGTCTTTAAAGAGTAGCCCATTTCGCTAACCCGTCAGAACGCCCCTGTCAGTGTAGTGGCCTAAATCACTACATACAATCGTTTAGCTTACCACTAGCTTGCAACGCTGCACTACACATCCACAACAATAACTCTGTAAAATCGTTTCTTCTTTTTTTTTTAATTATATTCTTTTTTTTTTGAATTGACTGGTAAAGGTCAGAGGTTAACTTCACACGTTACAAATGGCAGTAAGAAAGAGGATCCGTTGAAAGCTGTGAGTCAAATAGGATAACACTATTGCAAAAAATAGAAAGAGAAATATCCAACACAACAACAATCATCATGATTGATCACTGATATAGACACTGGTACACTGTGGTGCCTTATAAAACAATAGCAACGGTTATAAAATAAATATACAAGATCACGTCACACATTGACGTCATCGTGATACAAGATAGACACAATAACTAACAGCAACATAAAAACATCATGTCATTGACTCGTCCACATAAAGAAAAGATACACGTGCTACACAATATAGCGAGCAAAGTATAGCCAACAAGCACACGTCATTATGATACATGGACACAGACAGGAGCGCCGAGAGCCAACAAGGGCTCCAGTGCAGGACGTCATTGCGGGCCCCTTAATAAACAATGAGTCGTGAAAAAATTGACATGGTCGGGGCGGCCGGGCCCCATTACAGATGCGGGCCCCCTGGCAATGACCCCCCCGACCCCCCCTCTCGGCGTGCCTGGACACAGACACACATCGACTAAATCATGATGCAACATGGGGGGGGGGAGTGATGGCTCATAAAGGCAGTCCAACACAAACAGCCTTAATTAGTACACAACCCCAGCAACAAGTCACAAATGCAACATTAATACATGTACATGAATATACGTACATTTATACATGTACATTAATATATGTACATTAACACATGGACATTAATACTTTGGACATTAACACATTAGAATTCTCTGCCTTCTCACGCCACGGAGCAGACACAACGCTGACATTTTTATCCCAACTGTTATTCTAAATTCACCCACATTCTTTCTAGTCTTTCAGGAATACGTCATTTGTATATTATTATTATTCGGCCTATATCCGACACGTTCAATACAGTTCCATTGAATGCTTTGACAACATGTCAACATAAATAGATATTTTATGCAGTGCTATTCAGTGCGTGACATTGGAGCTATGAGAATCATTTCAGGAATGTGTGACATTGCCGCGCTCCATCAATAAGGGGACGGAATTCTCACATTTTTTTTTTATTCTTGTCAAACTTAACGATCTCGTACAACTTCCCCCCCCCCCCCCCCACCCCTTTTCACATTTTTTTAATTAACAGAAGGGCTTACTTCCCTTGCTAGTTAGACTCATTTTTTTTTTAAACCTGAAAAGCAAAGTAGCCAGATTTTTTACAATTTTCATTTCACATTAGTTGCAAATCAACCTTGTTAAAAGAATGTAATGAGATAGTTGTTTGTCAATATATAAAGACTTTGAGCAGTGTTTCTCAAACTTTCGACATCTGTGTAGCCCATGATTTCATTACCGTAATACTGTGTGCCCCCTGGTATAAAAAAACAACAAAAAACAACAACAACAAAAAACCTGGCTATTGTTTTTTACGGTCATTACATTGTTTTCACTTTAGCCGTGCATGTTTACCTAATGATGCACTTACCACCTTACAAAACACTTTGCACCCCAGGGGGTGTATGCATACCACACTTTGGGAAACATTGACTTAGAGCATCGGTTTTAGAATTTTTGACTAGAACACTACATTAGGCTGCCAGTGAATGTGACGAAAATCTACATTAGGCTGCCAGTGAATGTGATGAAACACTACATTAAGCTGCGAATGAATGTGATGGATATGTCAGAGTGTGCCTTGATTGAGTCCAGTGTGAATGTGACGAATATGTCAGAGCGTGCCTTGATTGAGTCAAGTGTGAATGAGATGAATATGTCAGAGTGTGCCTTGATTGAGTCAAGTGTGAATGTGATGAATATGTCAGAGTGTGCCTTGATTGAGTCAAGTGTGAATGTGACGAATATGTCAGAGCGTGCCTTGATTGAGTCAAGTGTGAATGAGATGAATATGTCAGAGTGTGCCTTGATTGAGTCAAGTGTGAATGTGACGAATATGTCAGAGTGTGCCTTGATTGAGTTAAGTGTGAATGTGACGAATATGTCAGAGCGTGCCTTGATTGAGTCAAGTGTGAATGAGATGAATATGTCAGAGTGTGCCTTGATTGAGTCAAGTGTGAATGTGACGAATATGTCAGAGTGTGCCTTGATTGAGTCAAGTGTGAATGTGACGAATATGTCAGAGTGTGCCTTGATTGAGTCAAGTGTGAATGCTTCATGTGTAGGTAGGTCAGCATGCTCTAGTTAAAAATCTAAGTCAGTAATGTTAAAGCATTAACCACCCCCTCTACCCACCTTCCTTCCCCCCACCCCCAACCCTCCCAACCGTGTAAAATAATTTCGCTTGAGCTTTATATCCCCTCGGTAGTCGATTTTAACCCAGAGATTATCTGCCATTGAGAAAATAAGATTACAGTCTTTTCTAATCGCTGCTCGCTCTTTTGAACACACACACACACACAGTGGATTATTTCCATGTGACTGAACTCTTCAGACATTTTTTTATGTGTTTGTAGCTGACTACATAAATTTCATAATGTCATGATATCTTAGACTTAACAGGACAACTTGAACTGCATCGGATATTTCATAAAATGTTAAAGTAATGGAAATGTATTCCAGCCAGACATCTTATTTATGTCATTTATTCATTCATATGAAGCAAATAGGTTTCATTTTTTTTAAAGTTTAGTTATAAATTTTATTGAGGTAAAGTTTAAAGAGAGCTTTTTTTTTTCTCTGGCATTTCTAAACATGAACCAACAGTCTGGCATGATTCCGGCACTACGGAGTTAGTTTGCTAGGCGTGGCAGGGAACATTTTGGCAAGACATCTACAAATCTGTTCTTTCTTTCTTTCTTTCTTTATATTTTTTTTTTAAATTGTAAACCTGATTTACTAAAGGTAAATAAAGATACATTTGAGATGGAATGGTGTTTTGCATCTAATCCCAAAGTTTATGGCCATGGTGAATTAGGAATGGATGAATTAATCTGTGCCCCCCACTGTGTTTAATAGTGATGCAGGCGGACTATGGGGATGGGGATGATGGTAATGTTGACGGTGGTAATGATGGTATTTGTAACGGGGTGATGGTGGTAGGGGGTGATGGTAGTAGTGAAATTAATGATGATTGTAGGAATGATGATATTGTTGACGTTGGTTATGATGGTATTGGTGACAATGTGTAGGTGGCGGGATGATGATCATGTTTGACGGTGGTGATGATGGTAGTGGTGATGATGGTGCTTATAGTAGTGATGATAGTAGTGTCAGTGATAGTGATGACGACGGTGATGATGGTAGTGTTGACGTTTGCTATGATGATAGTTGTGACGGAAGGTGATGATGGTACAAATGATGTTGACGGTGGTGATGATGGTAGTGTCAGTGGTGTTGATGATGATTGAAGCGATCGTGATGGTGATGGTGATGATGGTAGTGATGAAGATGGTGGTGGTGATGATGGTAGTGATGAAGATGGTGGTGGTGATGATGGTAGTGATGAAGATGGTGGTGGTGATGATGGTAGGGATGAGAGTGATGAAGATGGTGGCGTTGGTGATATGATGAAGACGTCTCTCTCCACTGATCGTTTGAAAGAGTTTCGTCCAACACTTTCTTGTGAGGGCAACTGCCACTTGATTCTAACACGTGACAGGGAAAAAGGACCCATTTAATTTGTGGGCCCCCTGCACTTTCCTTTTTATCGCCCCCCCCCTTGTGTCATTGAAATTTTAAGGCCCTGGACTCACTACGGAGGCAACGCTAAGTCTCGAACCTATAGCCTGCATACTTTGAGACATACCTATGATGGGGAAGAGGGGGGGGGTAAAAAATTCAAAAGTCTCCCCGGGCCCCAGCTTGATGGGGGCCCTTAATTTTTTTTTAAATTAAATATTAAGTACATTATCTCATGTCATGGTATCGAATGTCAAAATGCAGGGGCCCCCAAAGAGGCCAAGCCCCCCCCCCCGGACCCCCAAATCCCTAGGTTCGGCACTGCAGCATACAACCAATGGCTGTATGAGGCTAAAGAGAAAAGGAATGAACAAGTTTGTTCTCAACATGATTGCGTGTACTGTAAGCGAAACTTTTAAGCACTCTGTTGTAATGTGTGTGCGCGCCCATTCTGAAGAGTCGATTGTGCCCGTGTGTACTCACTCTCACAACTTTCAGTAAACAATCTCATATCTGCTTTTTACATTGAGATCAAGTGCACATAGAGAAATAATTTTAACGTAAAAAGTCTTCAAAATTAAAGACATAGTGATAAATTTGGTGTCCACCTTCATAGAATTTTGTGCTCTTGATATATTCATAATAAAAAAAAAGGTGTAAAACCATTCTTTTGTGTGGTACCTATTAACAGAAATGTAAACCTTTCACGTTCTAATTATATATATCCATAAACCAAGGTATATCGCTGATAAATATTTCATTAGTCTAGCAAATTATCTAAACGGAGCCAGTGCATGTGCGTGAGTTAATTACTTATGTAGTGGTTTATTTCTTCAAGCATCAATACTTATCAGGAAATATGGGCAGTGGTGTAACTAGAGAGGGGTGGGGGGGGGGAGGTTACCCCCCTCCCCATCTATGGTACGTGAATAAGTCAGAGTCTTCTACTGGCGCTAGGCGCTATTTCAGCTAGACGAGCTACTGTATCAAGGGCCTCGGGATATTTAGCATACAGAAAGCGCACAGGTTGTTAAAAGTACTCTACCAGTGACTTTAAAAAAATTGTCGCAGTTGCTGTTATGCCACCTAACTATTAAGATACGGTAGCAGTTGAATTAAAAAGAAGCACGTCCGAATATGGTGTAATAAAAAAATTGTCGCAGTTACTGTTATGCCACCTAACTATTAAGATACGGTAGCAGTTGAATTAAAAAGAAGCACGTCCGAATATGGTGTAATAAAAAAATTGTCGCAGTTACTGTTATGCCACCTAACTATTAAGATACGGTAGCAGTTGAATTAAAAAGAAGCACGTCCGAATATGGTGTAATAAAAAAATTGTCGCAGTTACTGTTATGCCACCTAACTATTAAGATACGGTAGCAGTTGAATTAAAAAGAAGCACGTCCGAATATGGTGTAATAAAAAAATTGTCGCAGTTACTGTTATGCCACCTAACTATTAAGATACGGTAGCAGTTGAATTAAAAAGAAGCACGTCCGAATATGGTGTAATAAAAAAAACTAACGCATATTGAAAGAACTGTGTCAATTAATATCAGTGCTTTTTTTTTGTGCCGGTACGGTGTACCGGTACCTTATTCAATGTGGGGAAAAAAATAATTACTTTTCTTGTATTTTAACGTTTATTATTAATTTCTCATATTATTAATTTGTTCGAATTGAATTATTTTAAAATTGCGCGCAATAGGAATAAAAATACAAAATGTGAAACTGCTTTCCGCACACACTCGTAATCACTGAGTACCGGCACCTATTTTTTTTACACACAAAAAAGCACTGATTACAATAAATATCATATTAAAAACTGAATTCCTTAATGAAAATGTCAGTCTTGCTTTACGAAAAACTAAATCACATTCAGTGAATTTGAAAATGGAGTATAATGAGAAGCGCAATTAAAAAATGATCCAATTATGGCACAATAATTACATTATAAGTCTCACCAAGTTCAAAACTAACAGTAATATTGGAAGGAAATCGGGGGAAAAAATCAATCAAATCAAGGCTACTTGTTCTGTATAATTTATGTACTGTGCTGTAACATTAAAGTTAAATTAATATCAAAATATTTTTAAATCTCTGATGGTGTTGTTGATAATATAGTTGCAGATACGTCTGTGTTTTTATTTTGCCAGTTAATCAACGTGTGCCAGACTGAAATTCTCATACATTACTTTTTTTTTATCTGCTTTGAATGAATATATTTATGTCTGCGTGTGATATCTGGATTTTTTTTTTTAAAGTTCAAAATAAATAAATAAACTTTGATTCATAGCTTCCCTGTAGAAGAACACAGAGCATTTGGTGCATAAACATTTGATATTTTCCAACTTGCATCAAGCGCACGTAATGTTGTTAGTTTTAAATTCATTGGTTGGTTGGAAAACAAATATCCATTTCTAAATTTAGGGCACCTTGTAAACACCGATAAATGATACCAATATAAATAAACATGCCACCTGCATGAAGTTTTATTTTTGTCCATAATTTAAACACTCTATAACACGTTCGTGGTGAGCGTTTAAATGTATCAGAATTATTGTTGTTGATATTTTAATGTCACGATGGCTGACTGAATTAAATATCAATTTAATTTGATTGGCCGAGTGGTGTATTTACTCGACTGTCGACCTGAAAAGTCCTGGGTTCGATCCTCGTTGAGGCCCATGGAATTTTTCCAGGTGAAATTTGGTGCAAAGTCGTCCCACAAGTCCACCCAGCTTTAAATGGGTACCTGACTTTAAGTTGGGGAAATAAAAGGCGGCTGGTCGTTGTGCTAACCACACAATCCCCTTCATATGCCGAGGTTATAGAAACAATTGTATTCAACACTTCACCTGCCCCGATGGCCCGTTAGGGCTAAGAAGGGAACTTTTTTCTTTTTTACATTAATTTGATTGCAATGTCAGTTTTACATTTTACTAAAAAAAACAGTATACTGTATTTGCTTCTTTCAACAATTACTAAAATACTTTAAAAAATAAAACACTCTTAGATCAGGTTGTACGTCAAATGACAGAATAATTGATAGAGGTCCATAAACACACAAAAAATCACTTTTATTTTGGTCAAGGTACGTAGTCATAGATTTGCTAAATTATGAAAGTAAATAATTGCGTTAGCTCCCCTCAAATAAAAAAAATATGTGTTGAAGCCAATTGGTTGTATCCCTCCGAAGAATAAGGCCACGCATAAAGGAAGGGGGGGATTTTTTTGTAAATATTCTCCCAAGGAAGTATTTCACACCATTTGGAAACATATTTCTGCTATATGTGTGTGGAGAGATTACACCGTTTTCAATCGGGTTAGTGTTGTTTTAGTCCAAGGTCATATTTTAGTTTCAGTTTTTATTTCGTTATTTCTGTAATAATTTCAGTTTTCGTCTAGTTTTAGTCTTGCTTCTAATTTTAGTTTTAGTTTTAGTTATCGTTGACGAAAAGTCAACATTTTCGTTAACGAAGGTTTTAGTTTTAGTTTTCGTGAACGAAAGCAACACTATATTTTAGTTTCAGTTTTTATTTCGTTTTTTCTGTAATAATTTCAGTTTTCGTCTAGTTTTAGTCTTGCTGCTAATTTTAGTTTTAGTTTTACTTCTCGTTGACGAAAAGTCAACATTTTCGTCGACGAAGGTTTTAGTTTTAGTTTTCGTGAACGAAAACAACACTAAATCGGGTCACACACGTTCAAAGACCGGCCGTGATCTGGACAGTTCTGCGGAGAGTTTGCAGATAGATAGATAGATAGATAGATAGATAGATAGATAGATAGATAGATAGATAGATAGATAGATAGATAGATAGATAGATAGATAGATATTCCGTGGTCTATTGTAACTATAAAGAACAGAATTGCGCACCCGACACACAAATATTTTCAGTGCGCACACATACTTGTGCATTGTTTCGTATCTGACCGGAAGAAGTAAATTGTTTATTTTGTTATAGTTTAGGAAATGTTTTCGTTCGTCTTAGGTTGTATGATGCTCATGTTTTTGTTTGTCCTGTGTGTGACGTATTATTCTAAACCCCAGTCCAACTAATCAGACCTTGTGCAATATCTAGTACAGTCTATTGAACTTTCGTAACACGTAACGAATCCATTTTTAATAGAGCTTATTTGTTATGGCGGTCCAGCAGGTAATTATATGTTTCAATGATACAAAACATACAATTATAGTGGCAGGTTATCTCATCTGGGGGTTGGGAATAGTTGGGATTAAGGTACGTCTGTGGTTCTAAGAGTGTCACGTGACCAAACTGAGATTTGGAAGGGGGGGTCGCAACAAAATTTAAGGATCGAGAATCTGTATATATATACAACTTCATTACAACTTAATTACAACTAAATTACAGCCTAAACTTAACTACAACTTAAACTTAATTACAATTAAATTACAACTAAATTACAACCTAAACTTAAATACAACTTAAACTTAAATACAACTTAAACTTAATTGCAATTTAATTGCAACTCTATATCACAAAACTAAACGTGCGAAGATCTGCAAAGTAAAAGGTGAAATCTATATACAACAAATTAATGAATCTATATACAACAAAATTATGACACTTTTATTTCCATAGTTTTATTTTATTTTTGTCTTTGTAAACGGGTCGCAAAAATATGAAAAAAAAATTGTTTGGCTTCATGGTGTGTCGCGAAGAGAAAAAGTTTGTTGAGCCAAACTAATACTATAAAGTCTATATAGAAAGAAAAAATAAATACGGTGTAAACTGATAACTAGATCTGATCATATGTTTGTAGGTCTCTATGAAAGGGGACATTTGGGTGACGGGTGGCGTAGGGAGCTTAACTCGCGCCCAGGGCACAATACTTTTTTAGCGCCTTCCCCCATTTAAAAAACCATATAATATGATATGTAAAATATACCATTTGGCTCCCCTTTGTGGGTTGCGCCCGGGGCATAATGACCCCCCCTTGCCCCCTCACTTCGTCACTGGTGACGGGCTAGGAAGAGATCAATTTTAGGAGCCCTGCGGTAAAGGGACATTTAGGGGCCCCAGGCTAATGTTTCTTTTGATGGAGGGGGGCGTGCAAAGACATATTCAGGGCCATGTGCCCTTTCCTCGCTGCTAACAAAATAAAAGTCCTAACGGGAGCCCAAATCAGCACTGGATACCTAGGTGGGCCGCCTTTGTCTATCCATAAGTACCTCTCCTCTGATGACCATATTAGTTGTTTTTTTTTTTTTACAAATGTCAAATTGTTCCCTGCATAAAAAAAAAATAAATAAAAATGAATACCTACCCAGAAGAACCGATTCTGATATCATGCTTCCCAGTGTACTTCCTTTTCTGTTATCCCACTGTAGTGCTAAATCTGCATTACATGCTCATTGTCGGCCATTTTACTTTATTTTTTTCAGGCTGCTCTTCCCGCGCAGACCTTTGACCTCGACCAGTTAATAAACGAGCTGAACGTCAAGAGAGAGAGACCCGTCCGTGGGTTTCGGACGTATTACTTTACTTCCCCACCCGGGGCAGAGCCCAGCACCACCAGCACCAGCTCGTCACGGAGGGGAAAGAGGAAATATGTGGTGAGTGGTGGATACTAATTGTGTGGCACGGGGAGTTGTGAGGAAGTCAATGTAAAATACACAGCCTAATAGTAGCCATAGTGTGTGTGTGGGGGGGAGGAGGGGGAGGGGGGCAACTAGTTCAACCAACTCAGGTCCCGCGTCTGAGGGGATGCCCTGCGATAGCAGGAGGGTTTTTTTTTCGTCTCACTAAAGGATGCCCAAAAGTAGGAGGACTAAAACTTGACTCTTGCCCGAGGACCCTTCAAATGATATCGACCCCCCCCCCACCCCCACCCCACGGGCAACGCGTACTGCTAAGGCCGCCTCGGTCTAGAAGTCAGTCAGATAGGCTGGTTGACAGGGAGACAGATTAACTGACGGACCCAAATATAGACAGGTTGGCAGCTATAGTGATCAAAGGAGACGTGGCAGGCAGAGTGGCTGATTGATGACCGACAGACCTACAGATGGTAGACTGAGAGATAGATTGGCGGACTGGTAGACTGAGAGATAGTATGACGGACGGGTGACAGGCACATTGACGTGTAGGCAGACTGACATACACACAGACTAACTGGCGCATACGTAGATAGTTGACAGAAAGATTTATCTAGATATGACGGACTGACCGATTGACAGATTTATTGATAGGCTGATTGATTTATTAATCGATTACAGACATACTATCGAAAAAAAATAGATTGGCGGACTTACAGACAGATAAACGAACAGGGTGATTGATTTTTTAACTATCGCCAGAGGCTCCGACAAGCATAAATGTAGACAGATACATTTATTAATTGACAGACATAAATATGGACAGATAAATTGATTGATTGGCAGTAATAAAGGTAGTCGTAAATTTATTGATTGACAGATATAAATATAGACAGATGAATGGATTGACAGATATAAATATAGACGGATGAATGGATTGACATATATAAATATAGACAGATGAATGGATTGACAGTTTAAATATAGACGGATGAATGGATTGACATATATAAATAAAGACAGATGAATAAATTGACAGATATAAATATAGACAGATGAATAAATTGACAGATATAAATATAGACAGATGAATAAATTGACAGACATAAATATAGACAGATGAATTGATTGACAGACATAAATAAAGACAGATGAATGGATTGACAGATATAAATATAGACGGATGAATGGATTGACAGACATAAATAAAGACAGATGAATTGATTGACAGACATAAATATAGACAGATGAATTGATTGACAGATATAAATATAGACAGATGAATGGATTGACAGACATAAATATAGACAGATGAATTGATTGACAGATATAAATATAGACAGATGAATGGATTGACAGATATAAATATAGACAGATGAATGGATTGACAGATAAAGATATAGATATATAAATTGATTAATCTATATAAATTAAAACAGGCTCATTTATTGACAGACGTATGTATATATATATATATATATATATATATAGACAGACAAAGTGATTTATTGATAGATATAAATATAGAAGGATAAATAGATCAACATGCATAAATCATGAGATATTAATTTATTGACAGACATAAATATAATACTAGCGAAATACCCACACTTTTCAGCGGAGTTTAAATGTTAAAAAAAAGAAAAATATGTTTTTGTAAAGTGAGTGGAAAATATGGCAGACCAACCAAAGATATCCCCCTAGTCCAACATGCAACCATTTAAATGTTTTGTCAAAGCGTAGATCATTGATTTCAAAATACGTTTTGCGTTTCATGGTCTGTTTGGTTTCCACCACATCCATTAATGTCCACCACTCAAATCGTTGTCCGTGAATCTAAGATGTCAAAAATATTTGTCTGTTTCGTTTCCCCTGAAAGCAACAACTCAACAGTTCAGCGGCAGCCGTCGTCAACTCACATGCAGTACCGTACGTGATGGGCTGAAGCGTTTCACTCAGTCAATTAGTCAGTCATTCAATTAGTAAGTCAATCAGCCAGTCAATCAAAAAATCAGCGAGTCCGCCAATCAGTCAGTCATTCAATTAGTCAGCCAATCAGCCAGTCTCAATCAATCAGTCAGTCAATCAATCAGTCAGTCAATCAATCAGTCAGTCAATAAATCAGTCAGTCAGTCAGTCAATCAATCAGTCAGTCAGTCAGTCAATCAGTCAGTCAGTCAGTCAGTCAATCAGCAAGTCAATCAAAAATCAGCGAGTCAGCCAATCAGTCAGTCAATCAATCAGTCAGTCAATCAATCAGTAAGTCATTCGATTAGTCAGTCAATCAGCCATACAATCAATCAGTCAGTCAGTCAGTAAATCCGTCAGCCAGTCAATCAATAGATCAGCCAGTCAATCAATCAGTCAGCCAGTCAGTCAATTCGTCAGCCATTCAATCAATAAATCAGCCAGTTAATAATTCAGTCAGTCATTTAATCAATCAGTAAGTCAGTCAATCAGCCAGACAATCAATAAATCAGCCAGTCAATCAATCAGTCAGTCAGTCAGTAAATCCGTCAGCAAGTCAATCAATAAATCAGCCAGTCAATAATTCAGTCTGTCATTTAATCAATCAGTAAGTCATTCAATTAGTCAGTCAATCAGCCAGACAATCAATAAATCAGCCAGTCAATCAATCAGTCAGTCAGTCAGTCAATCCGTCAGCCACTCAATCAATAAATCAGCCAGTCAATAATTCAGTCAGTCATTCAATCAATCAGTAAGTCATTCAATTAGTCAGTCAATCAGCCAGACAATCAACCAATCAATCAGTCAGCCAGTCAGTCAATCAACCAGTCAATCAATCAGACAGTCAGTCAGTTAGTCAGTCATCAGTCAATCAGTCAGACATTAAATTATTCAGTTAGTATAGATAAAATGTATTGCTTATTCAATTAATATATAGATAAATCTCACAGATACATTCAAACGTGTACACACACACACACACACACACACATAAAGTATGCTACAAACACCTGCCTGGTACCCCACATATTGGAAATAATCTAACCTATTGATCTCACCTCTTCCAAAATCAATTTTGTGATATGATCGTCGCTGTACGGCTTCGGCACTTCCCACACTCATCAACGATTCTCAAACTGAAGGGCGTGTCGATCACACCCCCGTTTGAATACCCGCGTGATGACGTCATTAGAATCGTTGGCAATTTGTTGAATACAGGAGTCGACAAGACGAGTATTCATTTCCGTAATAAATTGATTACCCTGTAGTTGTATTAGTGAAATGGTCGAGTAGAACCTTTACAAGTGCAATGTATTTTGAAATGTAAGAACCGTCGATTCCAAGACAGGCGTCTGACCGCTACAATGCCGGGACCGACAATGTCTGTGCGTGTGGGTGTGGTGTTGTGTGCGACGGGAACTTTATTTCTGTGGCATCACATGCTCGGCGCGTCACACACTCGGCGCAATAAGACAAACAGTGAAACAAAATAATTAGGAAGTAAACCAATAGATGCATATAATATAGTGTTTGTGATACTGTGGTCGTTCCATTGCCATGGAGACATCGGACAGATAAACAGTCTATGTGTGAGCTATCCATGTGACGTAATAAAGTGTGCATAGGCGTATTTCTTTAGGCATGTGAGGTGGTTTCATTCATAATGGATCATTTACTGGTTGATTTGTTTGATTCTATACAACGGGGAGGTGATAAATTCAACACTGTCTTGTAATGACGTCATTGGTTCATTGATATAGGCAGTGCTTTTTTTGTAAAAAAAAAAAATAGGTGCCGGTACTCAGTGATGGATTGCCTAACTTTTAACTACCAGTTCGCACCTATTTTAATTCTTATTGCGTGCAATTTTAAAATAATTCAATTTTAACAAATTAATAATATAATAAATTAATAATAAACGTTAAAATACAACAAAAAAAATAATATTGTTTTCACCACACTGAAAAAGGTACCGGTACGCCGTACCGGTACGTACCGGCACAAAAAAAAGCACTGGATATAGATGTATTTAACAGTATTATCAATCGTAATAAATGAAATTTAATCATAAAAAAAACAAATCTGTGGTAATAGACATTATTTATAAAGATTTTGAATGTGCTGAACTAAAAATGACTTTAATTACTTTTTTTTTTAGATCAGTTCCCTAGAGTTCCCTGGCATCTGTCGCACACGCTCGTTCCATGACAAAAAACACATTTCTCAACAACTCAAATAATAAAAAACACTTCTATAGTGGGGTGGGGGGGGACTGTTTTAACATCGGGTTCATCACAGAGTTGGGGGCTCCGGACGTCGGCCTCAGAAAAGACCCTCACAAAATGCCAACTTGGCTCTTGTATTATTATTTTTCACCATCTTCCAATTTTTTTTTTCCAATGGAAGAAACAATTGTCTTCGGCGCTCATGCCCTCCTCAACCCAACCTAAAAAACCGACCTTCAGCCCAGTGGCGCAGCGAGCTTAACTCGCGCCCGGGTCACAATACTTTTTAAAACGCCCCCCCCCCATCATTCAAAAAAAAACATAATATTATATGTAAAATATACCATTTGGTGCCCCATTTGTGAGTAGCGCCCGGGGCATGACGACCCCCCCCCCGTTGCCCCCCCCCCTCCCACTACGCCACTGCGTCAGCGCCGGTCTAGCCTAGGGGGAAAAAATAGTTTTCATTAAAGGCCATACACAACGCGTGTTCAAAATAAATCAGTTCTCTTAAAAAGTAGCTCCACCTCAGTGCGAAGATAATTGATAGCATGCTACTTTTTTTTTTTTCGCGCGCCGCTTGATGTATATCATGATTAAGTATGCTCTCCCTTTGATTGAATATAACTTCAGAGAGTGTTAAGCACTTCAAAGACTATGAGACAGTCTCGTATTGTAGTTGAAGTACCTAATTGAACGATTAGGTGGTAAATAATGATATCAATGACGCTGCTGGGTAAGATTTTAGGGGACGGATGGTCGTGCGATGGTGGAGGTTCAAACCTCGCTCAATTTGTGGTTGTTTCACAAAAAATTCTCAGATGTCCTACCCGGTAGTTTGATCTATATGTTTTAGAAATGATTTCTTTTTTCTATTTTATATTTTTTTTCCCCCGACATCACCAGTTTTTATTATTTCATGTTTGGTGACGTCACTCGGTTGCCAGAATGGCGTTGTAAACAAAACAAACAAATTAGAGGGAGTTTATCTGGCCAATGTGTGTCTCATTATGAATACTGTATTTTATTACTGTAAAATTAGAACATTTCATTACTGTAAAATTAGAACATTTCATTACTGTAAAATTAGAAAATTTCATTACTGTCAAATTAGAACATTTCATTACTGTAAAATTAGAACATTTCATTACTGTAAAATTAGAACATTTCATTACTGTAAAATTAGAACATTTCATTACTGTCAAATTAGAACATTTCATTACTGTCAAATTAGAACATTTCATTACTATAATAATTCTATTAACTGAGGCCGAAAGTTCAATACAAGTTAAAAATAAATTCTAAAATAAACGTGTGTGTGTGTGTGAACCGTATATATTAATTTCTGAATCCATCTTCCATCTTTCGCTAATCTTTAAATCACTTGTTTAGTTTTGTATTGTCGACTTTATTTTCCAAACAGTTTCTTATACATTTTATTTCAATATAGAATTTTTTAGTTAAACATTTTTGTAATAAATTAATTAAACCCAGCACTCAGTAGCAGCCAAAGGCTTGCGTGATCCGGTACCACTACACTATTATCAGACTGATATAACTGATCCAAATATTGTCAATACTATTCCGTGCGTACCGTATCGAAGTTTTTTTTGGTTGGTATTTGTATTTAATCAACTCACTTGCTGTTGTTATTTGTACAAGTGACTACTTGATCGAAAGTAAATCAACAGAACATTAAGCCAGGCCGATGTCAATGAAATACCAATATTAAATACATGTGTACGTTTCCTGGAATGGGGTTGAAATATTTCTTCTCTTTTTTTTTCACGGTTGAATAACTTCAACGTTCAATGATTTGGCTGACATTTAATTTTTTTTTTTAAATCTGCTTGTGTAGCAATTAATACTCGAGTCTACAAATCATTTCAGAAGTTGAACAAAACTACCTGTGCAAGGAGATGAGGGTGGGAGGGAAGTGAATCGTGTGTGTAATTCAGTAAGCCACAATTACACAGTTTGCCGTGTGATAAAAATCTGACCCAATAATAGCGACACTTAAACCTCCCGATCAGGTAAATATCGATACAGCCTTTCTTTATGGACACTATACCCCAGTGCGTACTTGAGACTGGACGTGTCGGTAGAATGACCTAATGATACCCCCAGTGTGTACTTGAGACTAGACATGTCGGTTGAATGACCTAATGGTACCCCCCCCTAGTGTGTACTACACATCAGACGTGTCGGTAGACTGACCTAATGGTACCGATTGTAACCACGTTCGTTTGTTGACTTGAAACAGGCACAAAGATTAGTTACTATGTTGACTCTGTGTGTCGGCTATTGGGGGGGGGGGGCGAGGTCATACTCTAAAGTCTAAACAACTTAGTTGTAACCCGAGATATAAACATTTCGTTACTAAATACCTAGCTACTTGAGAGTACATTACGCTAGCGCTGGGCCCTATGATGTGTTCGCATGGGGCGGTATTTATGTAGCCCTTCTCTCATCACCACTATAGTCCGATAGTGCAATGGCCATGGAGGCATCACGGGATATATAGCGGGAAGATTCACAATTACATGGAACATCCGTTGGTCTTCAACGAAGATGGAACCAGGGACCCTCAGGTTGACAGCCGAGCATTGTACCGCACGACCATCCATCCCCCCGCGGGATCTATTATGAGTGGGCCCCAATTCGGAGGTGTCGGCACCGTCTTTAGATATTGGGGGGGGGGCGGGGGAGGTTCATAACTATCGTGTCAAGTTGATTATTTGTTTGTTTGGATGTTGAGACCTACAGGTTAAGGCCACTCAGAAGCGGTGAATGTAGAGAACTTCGTGATCGACCAGATCTTGACCCTCCTTCGTGTTTGTTTTCAAAACAAACAATACCTTTACAAATATTGTTTGTACACATTTCTCTTGAATTGATTGTCGTACTAATTGCTCTGTGTACCGTACACTTAGCGCCCCCCTCAGACTATCAATAGCCATATGGCGATTGACTGCGTAATCTGTAGGCGCGCGCGCACACACACACACACACACATATACATACACACGCGATGAGGGCGATTTGCACGGACAATTTGTAGCAATCGAAGTCAGACATCGATCAATGCTGATTTCTGCCGCGCCCTTTTTGGTTCTCCCGAACTCGTACGATGTAGAGCAGCGAACGACATCACCCCCTTCCCTCCCCAACCTCATCCTCCCACCACCCGGGAGTGGTGTATGTGGGGAGGGGGGGTCTAGACAGATTGGGTAAGCGAGAAAAGTACTGCTTCATTTGTCGTTGTTTTTTTTTATTCTTGGGTTTGTCGTCTGGATTAATCAAGATTGTTCCAAGAGTGAATGCCCTTTGCCCAGAATTGATGGTTTTATGCATTCCTGCTGGTTCTAGCCATGTCGTGACCAAAGGCCATAAATTAATGATAACGTGACCTTTTTTTTATTTTTATTGTGGGGTAAACAATGTGGACATTTTGTCAATCCTTGACGTTAGCTGGGTGGTTTGTGTGTACATTGAGTAAATAAATCATGGCACACGGTGTTAAGTAAGTCATAGTGCAGTTGCGTAATTATCAAGATATATATATTTTTTTTAAAACAGCATGCGGCGGTGTTTAGAGATGTAAGAACTATCCAATACTTTAGTGTTTTTGTCCCACTCATAGTTAGGTCTGTCTCTTGTATTAATTGTGAAAAAACATCGGTCACAAAGAGAACAGTGTGTAAATTACACTTTATATTAGCTTGGGAAAGTAAATATTACAGGAAAGTAGAAATTGGGATAAAATCAATGTTTCGTAAGCATTTTTCTGGTTTAAAAGGTTTTTTTTTTTCATTCTATTTTTTTTTTCAATTTCACACGATTTTACTCAGTAATAAAACGTTTCATTGCCCGGCGTCTAAAGTTGATTGTGTGTGTGTGTGGGGGGGGGGATTCCTCCAACCAAGGCCAAGTTTTATTAAAAAGACCAAACTTCATCAAGATAAATAAAAATGTGATTAAACTCTCCGATGCATATATTTGATAGCAGCACAACAACAAAACAATGAAATGCTCCTAAATGGTGGTCTATAGATTTTGTAAAAAAAAAATTAATCCACCCCTCGCTGATCTAGTGGGCGCCCGAAAATACAGTCCGCGGGGCAAGTACGACCCGTTTTGCTGTTTGATCAATACACTTTGGCCATCTTCATTAAGTCGGTGGCCAGAGATTAAATTTTTTTTTAAATGTTTGACCAGCGATAAAGTACACTAAATGTACCGTGAATCGGAGTGAATTCAGAAGCTATCTTCATACAACCTGGTTAATGTATGGCACCGGTCAGGAACTCAGTGGACTGATGGGCTGGGAAAGAGGCAAGGAAATATTTTTTCAAAGATTTGTGCCAATCAATCCAACCTCTATCTTACATCACCCACCTCTTATGTATTGTCATCTCTGGTCTCTCCTTTCCCTCCTCCCCGTTATGAATGACCACTACCGTTTTCTTTTTTTAATTATTATTAATTTTACTGTAATGTTAATCAATAATAATAACAATGCTATTGTGCAGTTTTTCCGTTTACTTGCGGCCTTCGTAGGCGTTGGCCTGTGAAGTTTTGTTCCCCTTGATTAACTCCCTCTGATAAGAACCACGTCCAATTTTAGTAACCTCCCTTGATTTAGCCTCGGTATGAAATTGGTTTTTTTTCCCCCTGTTTTCTTTATTTCATTAACTCTTTCCATATTTCTCTCTTCCTAACAAATCTATTAATTTAACGGGAGCCCTGATTCTGAATGTCACGTGTGAAATGGATTTCTCTTGTTTGACAGCTAGACTGTGGTTCTGAGGAGTTAGTGAAATTGTTTCGTTCATATTTTTTAATGATTTTTTTTTTGGTCACTCGGGGCAGACAAGAACAAAACAATGCATAGCTGTGTGTGCGTGTGTGTGTGTACGCGCATGTGTGTGTGTGTACGTGCGTGCGTGTGTATTAAAGTGTGTGATGTATGAGGTAAAAATAAATAAATAAATAAAACCGTCTTACTCGTACAATCCGGATCAACACAAATGACTCTTATATATGATTTAACATCGCCGTGTATCTATCAAAATATCCAAATAAATAAAAACAATCGTTCCAGGGGACAAAACATAAAGGAAATGTCTATCGTAATGGGAGCCGTGTGGTCTTATCGAATAGGGGGCCACTCAGACACAAATCAAGAGCATTCGCCTAGGCCCGAACCCTAAACTCTCAGTTCCACAATCGAACTTATACAAATGCGCGACCATCCGGTTATTTACACTGTTCTACCGACCTCTGGTTTAAATAAATGTGTATGCAGAGATTTCCAAGGATGTTTGGGCAGAGGCTTCCAGAGACATTAGGGGCCCTTTTGTGTGTGTGTGTGTGTGTATGTGTATGTTTGTAAGCATGTGTGTGTATGTTTGTAGGCATGTGTGTATGTTTGTAGGGATATGTGTGTATGTTTGTAGGCATGTGTGTATGTTTGTAGGGATATGTGTGTATGTTTGTAGGCATGTGTGTATGTTTGTAGGGATATGTGTATGTTTGTAGGAATGTGTGTATGTTTGTAGGCATGTGTGTATGTTTGCAGGGATATGTGTGTCTATGTTTGCAGGCATGTGAGTTTGTAGGCATGTGTGTGTATGTTTTTAGGCATGTGTGTTTGTAGGCATGTGTGTATGTTTGTAGGCATGTGTTTTTGTAGGAATGTGTGCATGTTTGTAGGTATGTGTGTATGTTTGTAGGCATGTGTGTATGTTTGTAGGGATATGTGTGTATGTTTGTAGGGATATGTGTGTATGTTTGTAGGGATATGTGTGTATGTTTGTAGGGATATGTGTGTATGTTTGTAGGCATGTGTGTATGTTTGTAGGGATATGTGTATGTTTGTAGGAATGTGTGTATGTTTGTAGGCATGTGTGTATGTTTGCAGGGATATGTGTGTCTATGTTTGCAGGCATGTGAGTTTGTAGGCATGTGTGTGTATGTTTTTAGGCATGTGTGTTTGTAGGCATGTGTGTATGTTTGTAGGCATGTGTGTTTGTAGGAATGTGTGCATGTTTGTAGGTATGTGTGTATGTTTGTAGGCATGTGTGTATGTTTGTAGGGATATGTGTGTATGTTTGTAGGTATGTGTGTATGTTTGTAGGCATGTGTTTGAATGTTTGTTGGCATGTGTGTGTATGTATGTAGGCATGTGTGTATGTTTGTGGCATGTGTGTGTATGCTTGTAGGCGTGTGTGTGTATGTTTTAGGCATGTGTGTTTGTAGGCATGAGTGTGTATGTCTGTAGACATGTGTGTGTGTGTTTGTAGGCATGTGTTTGAATGTTTGTAGGCATGTGTTTGGATGTTTGTAGGCATGTGTGTATATGTATGTAGGCATGTGTGTGTATGTTTGTAGGCATGCGTGTGTATGTTTGTAGTCATGTGTGTGAATAAAGTTTTTTAGCCATCACAATCCCCAACTTCATAGTCCACCACTGTACTGATTGGTTTGATCTTCAATCATCTGTTGCTCTGTAAGTAATTATAGATCAGCCTTCGTCTGTTTATTACTTAAGTATAGCTATAGTCAGTCTATTACTTAATATTGCTATAGTCAATCTATTACTTAAGTATTGCTATAGTCAGTCTATTACTTAGTATTGCTATAGTCACTCTATTACTTACGTATTGCTATAGTCAGTCTATTACTTAAGTATTGCTATAGTCAGTCTATTACTTAAGTATTGCTATAGTCAGTATATTACTTAAGTATTGCTATAGTCAGTCTATTACTTAAGTATTGCTATAGTCAGTTTATTACTTAAGTATTGCTACAGTCAGTTTATTACTTAAGTATTGCTACAGTCAGTTTATTACTTAAGTATTGCTATAGTCAGTTTATTACTTAAGTATTGCTATAGTCAGTTTATTACTTAAGTATTGCTATAGTCAGTTTATTACTTAAGTATTGCTATAGTCAGTTTATTACTTAAGTATTGCTACAGTCAGTTTATTACTTAAGTATTGCTATAGTCAGTGTATTACTTAAGTATTGCTATAGTCAGTCTATTACTTAAGTATTGCTATAGTCAGTTTATTACTTAAGTATTGCTATAGTCAGTTTATTACTTAAGTATTGCTATAGTCAGTCTATTACTTAAGTATTGCTATAGTCAGTTTATTACTTAAGTATTGCTATAGTCAGTTTATTACTTAAGTATTGCTACAGTCAGTTTATTACTTAAGTATTGCTATAGTCAGTTTATTACTTAAGTATTGCTATACTACGTTTAATTAATTATAATAAAAGGTATGCAGTAGTCTACGAAGTATAAATAACAAATATAGTTTCAGTCAATCAGCCATGTTTGTTTTTATTTCCGTTTTGTTTGTTTGTTTGTTGTCTCATTGTTTGACTTAAAATCGACAGAACACAACAAATATTTGGACAGTTTGACTGGAAACAGGAGAGATTTGACTCAAACAACTTGAGTGCATGCGTGTGTGCTTGTGTTCAAGCGCTTTTGTGTGTGCGTGTGTTGTCTACTGCATGGGGTAACCGTCCCATTTCACAGTCTATGCGAATGTTTGTCGATAGTCCAGCCGGTTCAAAATGTCAAGCTGTGTAGTCGGGTCATGGCTTCGATTAAGTGTCACCCTTTGACTGCCGTTGTGCTTTGTGGTTGCTGGCACCAGGCCGGCTGACAGACTCACATGTCACTTAGCGTTCTGTGATTTTTTTTGTATTTGTTGTCATTAATAATTCCCGACATCGCATGTCATTGAAGGGGGTCATGATGTGTTCGTTCATAGCCGTGGACTCTTGGAGGATTCATTCATTTGAAGTGCGGGCGATTTTTTCATCAAAGGTCCCGCTTCGGAAATGAAATAAAATACAATACAAATACAAAACAACACAGGATGGAGTTTTTCAAAATGGAAGATGTCCCGGAACTGACGGCGGCATTCTCCGATCACCTGTCAGTCAACAGCGACACCAGCTCCATCTACAGCGGCAACTCTGGCGACAGCCTGAGGCCGTACCACTCCCGCGTCCACACCAGCTTCGCGGAGTACTCTGGGGAGACAACGCCCACGTTCCCAGAATCCTTCGACGGGCGCCATCTTGTGAGTAAACAAGAGATCAACGGAAGCTCCCACATGGGGCTGTGCGTTACCCGCCCTGGTGCGAACAGGGTCGTTTTCTCTTCCCCGAGACGGAACCGGGGTTTCCAAGGCCGCCCAGCTATTAAGTCATCTAGGGCCGGCAGCCAGGTCCCTCATAGCGCATGGTCAAGTGACTCAAGTCGCCCACAGTCGCTGGCCCCACGCGGAGTGAAAACGCCCAACCATCGGCTGCTTCTGACCGGAGACGGCCTCAGGCGAAGCTCGTCCAGCCAAACGTGGATTCAAGACCGCTCAAAGACTCTGCAGAGGTCAAAAACTACAACAACTTTCGGCGGCCTCAAAACACCGGACGCTTCGGAATCGCACAAGAAAACTGCCAGGCAGGGTAAACATTGCGACGCATGCGCTGTGGAATACATTAAACAGAACTGGAAGGTAAACACTATTATGTTGCTACTAGATATGTATAACCCCAAATTTGAATTATATTATTATATGTATATATATCTATGCATTGTCTTTCTAGTTCTCTCGCCCAACCCCTCCCCCCCCCCTTCTCTCTTTATGTATACATAGACTTTCATATTATTCTCCTATATGTTTTTCTTTTACAAGCATACATACAAGCTTACCATACATTGAATCATATATACCTCAATTTTCCTTTTCTAAAGCAAATTACATTTGTATACATTTTAATTGGTTGTAAACACAAATTGATTTAAACAATGCAGTCTACAAGAGTTATCAAATTCATGTAAATCTCTAAGTGAGTCTAACACATTTCTAATTGGTGGAAAAAATGAAACCTATTTTCTAATACAGTTACTAATGTGGTACCCCCAGGTGAGGGGTGGGGAGGGGGTCGGACTTAAAGTAGGTTAGACTGGTGGCTCTCAGTAAGAACCCTTTGCGCCTGATTTTACAGTTGAGCTCTAGAAATCAAATTCTTGGCCTAGTCAAGTACTCACAATACTTGCAGTGTGTAAGGTGCTTAATGGAGATCACTCAAACAGTTCACAATCGGGCCTCACATCCCTTAGTGCCGGGCTTATGTGTGTGTGTGTGTGTGTGTCTGTGTGTGTGTGGCCGACAGTGTAGAGGAAACAGTGGAACGTATTGAATCGAGTTTTATTCGTTAACCCTCTCATTTTACTGGAGGGGGGGGGAGAAGAATAGGACAGAGGCGGCGTTAGTAATACGACTGAATGGATGAGGGCGGGGCGGGGGGCTGGAGGATGGCTAGGGCGGGGCGGGAACTGGAGGATGGCTAGGGCGGGGCGGGGGGCTGGAGGATGGCTAGGGCGGGGCGGGGGGCTGGAGGATGGCTAGGGCGGGGCGGGGGGCTGGAGGATGGCTAGGGCGGGGCGGGGAGCTGGAGGATGGCTAGGGCGGGTGTCAGATGGGGGGACGGGGCGGGGGGGCTAGGACAGTATGCATCATATCAAAACGCTTCCTCAGGCCCGGGGGGAGGGGAGTAGGGTTGATCGTGGATTATTTCCTCTGTAAAACATGTATAATGTATTCTCTCTGAAGAAGTGGTTAATGTTGTTGGGCTGTTTTTTTTTTTTGTTTTAATCCGTCAATTGCTTGACCCACACGTTCTGTGTTTAATAAATTCCGCCAATTAGTTTATCAGAAATACCTTAACCGCTGAGCAATCAACTTCGTGATATTTATTCTCAAATGATGACTACCCCTCTTCGAAGATTGATTTTGTGTGTGTGTGTGTGTGTGTGGAAAGGGGGGGGGAGGCGCGGGCTGAGATGTTGCTAATTGATAGAAATAGTAAATAATAAAGATATTGGCTAGTGCTAGACCAACTGACAGAAGCTTGTGTGTGTGTGTGTGTCTGTGTGTGTTCATTGGAGTGAGTGCATGTGTGTCTCATTGATTGTATGGGAAAACTCCACCACCAAAATCTACAATCTATAAAGTTACTGATGAAAACCATTTTAAAAATGTTTTTAAAATACGAATATATTTTAAAACGAATATAGGTTTGTTTTGTTTTCATTTCTTATTCTTCTTCTAATGTACACTACTCGTTTTCAGTTGGTCTACTGAATGAATATTTGGACTAAAAATCATCTACGTTTAGAATGCTTTATTACGGGGGGGGGGGGGGGGGGGACATTCATGATGTTGATGAGAGACTTATTCCAGTCTTTTATGTTAGACAAAAAAAAAAATACTTAAAATAGCCGCATCATTGAACAAAGTTTAATTACGGAACCATAGAAAAAAACAAAACTGACTTGGAAGCCGCAGGAAACTCGACGGAAGAAAAACGAACTCGTCCCCAGCTGCTATTAAAAGTTAACTAAATTTCTGCAGTTCGAACTGCACTATCTAACATATTTATTATTTACTTATAATATTATATATGATGTTGTAGAGCTGGGAATCTACAAATATGACATAGAAAAAAATATATGTTTATGCACTGTATAAAGAAGTAAATGGGCTAACAAACAGCTCGCGGGCTCTTCAGATTGCTTAACGCGGCCCGCCTCTCGTTACAAACTGGAGGACAGCACTTGCCCACTGTGTTAATACGTTTACCTTTGATCTAAATATATATATATATTTAGGTCAAGCAAACAATTCGCCCATCTGCTCTTAGACCAACCCGTTGTTCAACTTTAGTCACCCCATGTGGCCTGCGACTCAAAATTTGTGCCCACTTTGGGTATAAAGTCTATTTATAGGGCACTCTTTGGTGTCATTTTATCTGTACGTACAACGTCTGATGTTTATTTTATCTGCACGTACAACGTCTGTTGTACATTTTATCTGTATGTACAACGTCTCCTGTTCATTTATCTGTACGAAAAACGTCTGCTATACATTTTATCTATACGTACAACGTCTGCTGTTCACTTTATCAGTACGTACAACGTCTGCTGTTCATTTTATCTGTACGAACAACGTCTGCTGTTCATTATATCTGTATGTACAACGTCTGCTGTTCACTTTATCTGTACGTACAGCGTCTGTCGTTCATTTTATTTGTATGTACAACGTCTGTCGTTCATTTAGAATCCATCCATCACCGAGCAAGACAGACGGAGCAACATGATCATTGCAGAGATCCTGGACCACAAAAGGCCCCGAGCAGACGTTAAGGCATTCTACGAACCACTCCAGCTTTTGTCGGACCAAAAGGGTCAGTTTGAGGTCAGTCTGTGTCGACATAGATGACAACAATTAGTAATACTGAAGCAAGTGTAGGCTGTGTCTACTTGTTTCAAAAAATTTTAGAGTTTATATATTTGGATAGTGTGAACGTTAATTTCAAATGCGGGCGAGAGTTTGATTTTATTGTTGGTTAGTTTCTATGTTTGTTTATATGAAGTGGGGGGGGGGGCTTACATTTTTTTTATTACAATTTAAAGTAAAACTTTCATTTGTTTCTATGACATGCAAGATGTAATTGTGCTTTAATCATGTGTGCATCCATTAACATATTAAATGTCATGTTCCCATTAGTCATTAATGATTAAAGCATGTATCAGTTTGAATCGTGTTCAAATTCCGCAGACCAAATCAGGACCGCAGAAAGGCGTGAACGAAGCGTGAACCTTCATCGTAGAGACGGATCTGGGTATAATATCTAGTATAGCCCACAGGGTGTCACTAATTACTTCTAGAGTGACTATGGTGTGACTTATTTGTGACACTTTTTGAATAAAACAACAGCACGGCTCTGATTGACCTCATCATGGCCGCAGCAGACAAACTCTGACAAACTCTGACAAACTCTTACAAACTCTGACAAACTCTGACAAACACTGACAAACTCTGACAAACTTTGACAAACTATGACAAGTGTGGCCCTACTAACCCTCTCTCTCCCCTATGACTATCCAGCTCCGTTGAGGCAAAATAATTAAATTTAAATAAACCTCGCAAGCGACGCCCCACCCCCATTTTTAGAGCCCCCCCCTAGTGCTAGGAGCCCCTGAAAACTTTTCGGTTAGCCTCTCAGTTGCGGTGGATCTGACCCCATGCGTGCTATGTCATAAATTTTGAATATCTATTTTTCATTTAGTAAAACAGGAATTTTGAAAACAAAATTTCACTATCCTTTTTTTTTAAGAGAACACTGATTTATTTTTCAGTTCGATGAATAAACAAATCAATAAGAAGCGCAAATTAATTCGACAAAAGAAATCAATAAATTGTGTTTATTTGTTGTTTTTTTTTTATCTAATTAACTACTACTACCTTTATTAGCAGTAGTTAGCTGCACTACCGATTTCAAAAATATGTATGATTCTAAAACTCAGGTTTACATTTCAGAAACTGTTTTTTTTTTTGAGTCAAGATAAACAATTAGTTTATTTTGTGTATTTCTAAATCTAATGATAACCGTTTTTTTTTTAAACTTTTTACTTATTTAATTAAAAAGTATTGATTTTAGACAAAAAAAAATTATCGATTTTTGAGGCGCTTTTTAGTGATAGATTTTTGATAGATACATGTTCTAGCTCCATGACAATGCGTGATTTAATAATTAATTTTACAATGAATTTGTTTTAACAAATAGGAGTCAAAAAACTAATTGAGGGGTATAACCGTGTTTAACTATGATAAACCGGTTAGGGTTACATTTAAAAAAAAAACAGCTTGTTTTAAACTTTATAATGGTTAAATGGTGGCAATGCCGAACCTAGTGATTTGGAGGCCCGGGGGGATTAGCCTCTTTGGGGGCCCCTGCATGACATGAGATAATGTACTTAATATTCAATGTAAAAACAATTTTTGGGGCCCCTTCAAGCTGGGGCTCGGGGGGACTTTCGAATTTGGACCCCCATTCCCCCCACCATAGGTACGCCTCTGAATGGGGGTTAGATGTATACTTACTTAATTAAACATGATAAGATTAAAATTTATAGCAAAAGTTTAGAAAAATATATATCTTTAAAAAAAAACGGTTTGTTTTAAAAACTATGTTGTTCTCGCGTCTTGTTATTTATTTGGTGCCCTCGTGAATTTCAGGAAAACTTTGTGTTCACAAAAATAGCCAAACCCAGCCCGGTCCGCGACTACAGACTTCTGAAGGAGCCCGCCAACCTTCACACCGTGTGTTTACCCAAGAAAGGACTCATCAAACTGACCAGCATGCCGTATGAGTTGAACAACCCGGAGTACTACGACAATAGACAGAGAAGTAAGTTTTTTTTTTATTAAACAAATTAACAACCCAAAGTAATTGTGTTAAACCAAAGAAAGCCGATGTGCTTGTATGACAACTAGCAGAATGAAAAGTATGTTCAAGTCATGCAATACCTCATTGTAAAATTATACATTTCCCGACTGACCCCCTCGTCAAATGTTCACATTATCTAGTTGTAATTCCCTGTCAAGTTTAAATTTGTCCGTTTTTACGTGAATTAAAACACAAACTAGGGCTAAAACTCCCGTTTACTGTTAATGTCTAGTTTGTTTTAATGAGCTATGTCTATTTACTCGAGTTCTAAATGTCACTATGTGTACTTACTCGAGCTCTAAATGTCACGATGTCTACTTACTCGAGCTCTAAATGTCACAATGTCTACTTACTCGAACTCTAAATGTCACTATGTCTACTTACTCGAGCTCTAAATGTCACTATATGTACTAGCTCGAGTTCTAAATGTCACTATGTCTACTTATTCGAGCCCTAAATGTCACAATGTCTACTTACTCGAGCTCTAAATGTCATCGAAAATGTCATTGTCACCATCTACACGACCATTTGTTGTTTTTACTATTCGGCAGAGCCCGCACCAGATGCCCACTGGGAACACGGCAAATTTCGTCTAGTGGACAGCAAATGTCATGGGTTGGGTGGATCCATGTAAACTTTCAGTTTTTACTCACACTTTCAATTTAATTGTTTGGTTGTTTGATTGCACTGTTGTTGTTTGATTGTTTGGTTGTACTATTGTTGTTTGATTGTTTAATTGTTATTCTTGCTAAATTGTTTGTTTGTTTTTTGTTTTTTTTTTGTTTTTTTGAGTTCGCTGTGGTTGAGCGATAAATTAATAAATTATTATCAGAATGAAGTAACTTGTTATAGGTAAGTAAGAGACTATGTGGGGTAGGGGTGGGGGGGGATGAAGTAATTATTTTGCAGATAATTAACAGACTATTTGGAGGGGTAAATAAAGAACATTTTATAGGTAAATAATAGACTAAGGGGATGGGGGGAGAAAGGATAAGCTATAACAGCGTATGATAGCTACGATGGGGGATGGGAGAGAGGGGGTGCCAATTTACCATTTTTCTGAGCCTTTAAACGTCTCGTCATTTTACGTACATGGCCGGAGGCAGGGGGGGGGGGGCTCATTTTTTTTTTCAGAGATCGTCATAGATCCGCTAGGTGTCGACGGAAGCTTCAAAAGTGAAGGATCGACATCCGGTATCCCTGTAAATCTACTTCCCTAATGCTACTAATTAGAATGAACTGACTCTGTCCTACAGATGCCGCCAGGAGGCAGCACCAGCTGTATCACGAGGCACTGTATGGTTCAGCCCTTCCGCCACAGTCATCCGACGCATACCGAGGTCAGCTGATCAGAAATAAAAGTATTCTCAAACAAGTAAGAGAACAGTTATCTGAGCGTTATATATTACTAGCTGTACCCTGCAAAACCTTTGCATAGAGTTATATCCCCTTAGGCTTGATCGGTAGGCTAGGTTATTTTTGGTTTCGGGCAGATCCGATTTTTTTCATGGTTGTATTTTAAACTGGAATACTGTTGTATTAATTCTTTACTTTCGATTTAACGCACGCTGGAAATGAGTATTATTATATATGATGACACTGAAAGCCCCCCCCCCTCCATTATTTGTGTTTGCGCTGCTGATGTAGCGGCATTAGGCCCATTCCTAAAAAGAAAAGCCCAAATGAAAACATGCTGAGTGCCTATCTCCTCCATCCATCTCTCTCTCTCTCTGAACTTCAGATCAAACAAGGAGAGGTGCTGATGCCAGATATGGGTGCATCGCAACACCATCCTTCAGACATGAGAGACGAGGACGACATGCTGGACACACTCGTTGGTGGTATCTTGCTATACGAGGTAACTCTTTTGTGTTCTTTCCACACTGAAGTGTGTGTGTGTGTGTGTGTTTATGTGGTTACAGTATTAGCACCCCATTTGTTATGTGTGATAGCCGGCTGTTGTTTTAATTGTCTTTAAACGTGCATCCCGCTAGGCACGTTAGACCAGGTAAGTCAAACTCAGATTCTCGCGAGGGCCGCGTGAGTCCCGTTGTGTTGTCACGAGGGCCGCCGCACACAACACAGAGTTGAAGTTATTTAATAAAACGCATCGCATAATAACGTATCTACCGTGAAATATTTTTACAACTGTTTTGAACGCCGAGCCCCGTCTTTGTATTCAATTAATGAAACGCCTCAGGAGTGGGGGATTGGAGGAAGAAAACCATGGTTCGGGAAAAGTGGAGAAGAAAAGTATGGCAGGCCAGGACCCTGAATGGGCTGTAGAGAGTAGTATGGCAGGCAAGGGCCCTGAATCGGCTGTAGAGCCAAAGGAAGAAGAAGAAAAGAAGTAAATACTTTTCGATCGGCGGCAACGTAGCAGGATTGCTGTAGGCTAAACTTGGATCCTAGATATCTCCACCAACTAGGGCTCCTGTTCATCACTAACACATCCATCTATTGTTAAATAGATTACTCTAAGAGAACCGTAAGAAGTCCTTGACTTACTTTCGGTTTGCTCTACCCCCTGCTCATGATGCGGTACAAGACCCCCTGCTCATGATGTGGTGCTACTCGACCCGCTGCTCATGGTGTGGTACAACTCGACCCCCTGCTCATGATGAGGTGCCACTCGACCCCCTGCCCATGATGAGGTGCCACTCGACCCCCTGCTCATGATGCGGTACCGCTACTCGACCCCCTGCTCATGATGCAGTACAAGACCCCCTGCTCATGATGCGGTACAACTCGACCCCCTGCTCATGATGCGGTACAACTCGACCCCCAGCTCATGACCCCACTGTGTATGGTAGTAAATTCTGACAACTTTGATTAGAGCCGTTCTTATGTATTCTGCCATGTGACTTCCAGATACAAGGTCATGGCCGCAGCGAGAAAATCTAGCCTCCCCCTTGACCTCTAACCCGAATTTTTCGATTAAACTTTTCGAAAGGCTCGGAACCTGACAAATGTACATGTGGCCCCAACCTCCTATGCGACGACCCTGATTAAAATATAATTTTTTTTCCTAGTGGAGACCTTAGGCGGTCGGCTAAGTTCCCTATTCATTAAAATGACCCAGGCTTTCATTAAAATGACCCAGGCTTTCATTAAAATGACCCAGGCTTTCATGAAAATCTGTCAAACAGTATCACCATAAATTCTAAATGTCCTGGTTCAAATCACTAAACTAAAAAAAAAAAAATTGCAGACTTTGCCCCTTGCGCTGTAAAGATATTAAATACAGAAGACAAAAAAAAATACAACTAAAACAGTATATAGGTTTGTTTAATTCCAGATTCCAGAATCTTCCAAAATAAAAACCAGTTATAAATTTATCATGTAAATTGATAAAAAATTTTGCAACACAGACAATTTTTACTTTCTTTAAAAAAAAAAATATAAAGAAAGGTGCCTCATGAAATGAATGGTAAAATATTAAAACAAATAGAAACAAAAACACATGTACAAATAGTCTTAAAATATGATCATTGGGTGCCCAGCCAGTTATCATAGGCTGCTGTGTGGTGCACCGCATAACAAGAGTTTAGCACAAGAGAAACGAAGTCGCTGCTGAAACATATAAAGTTTTTTCATTATGCGGTGCAACAGTGTGTTTCAATTTTTGAACTTTAGCATTAAAAGACTGCAGTGGTATATAAAGTTGTACCCTACTTTCTGTGCATGAGAGGGGGGGGGAGATGGGGAGGTCAATCTCATCTTATCTATGAGTACCTAAAGTGATGGCAGTAGTACATATCATTAATCAGATTGACACACACACACACACACCTAAAAGTGATGGCAGTAGTACATATCATTAATCAGATTGACACACACACACACACACCTAAAGTGATGGCAGTAGTACATATCATTAATCAGATTGACACACACACACACACACCTAAAGTGATGGCAGTAGTACATATCATTAATCAGATTGACACACACACACACACCTAAAGTGATGGCAGTAGTACATATCATTAATCAGATTGACACACACACACACACACACACGTATGTTGAGAAAATGGCAGGTGACGGATCTTCAAACATGTACATTGGAGACTATGCAGTGACATGAGCCTGACTGCAAGTGACATGAGCCTGACTGTCATAGTGCAGATGGGGTGGGGGGGGTGTTGAGTGGGGGTGGGGGGAAACAAAAAACACACGCACTCCCCGACCGAAATGTATTCTTGGTCTCCTCATAAAACTTCTGTGTGGGGGGGATGGGGGGGGTACAGAAATGGCATTGAAGAACTAATTCAATTGAAGCAGTCAATTGTGGTCTGATAACAGCTTCTAAACAAGACTCCACTTGCCTCCCCTAGCTGTTTACAAACATTGCGCCAGCATCACTCGGGTGGAGAATGGGAGGGGGAGGTAGGGAGGGTAGAACTGGGTTGTTTTTTTTTTTAGAAAGGAGAGGGTTACAATCAGAACATTGAATTAAATTTTAAAATTTAATTCGCCACAATTCCTTAACGATTTCCTGGTGATTTCTCCCAAAAACATATTTATTTCTGAAATGTATCATTTAGGGAAATCCTTCAATGAGCAAATCAATTTTTGAAAATTACGTATATAATAGTCACATTGGGGACATAAGAATTTAAAAGAGGCTTGTCACTAAACAGGAGGGGAAACATAGTTTTTGCTGCAATAAAATATATATATATGAAATCTGTTATTGTTTGTATGTGCACAGCACTTATATATATGACAACAAAAGGTTCAACAAACTATTTTTTTTTTACAATAAACTCAAAATAAATACGGCACTGACTACCTCAGTCACAAAAAGGTCTGTGGCAGGTCTGAACAAATGATTAAACAGTAGAGATGTAATTCAATGTAAACATGAAGCTATGAATGATTGGGCGCTGTAGTAGAAGTGTAAACAAATAACCCACAATCATGGGCGTATTCATGGGGGGGAGGGCAAGGGGGGGGCCTATGCCCCCCTACATTTTGAAAAAAATGTCACATAAGAGGGCGGCATTTGCTCCCCCCCCCCCCATTTAAAAAAAATGTCATAAAGTTGTTATTTGCCCCCCCCCCGGAAAAATTCCTAGCGACGCCCATGCCCACAATTGACATGTAATGTTCAATAGAACAAAGTGACTGGAACAAACTTTGGATAAAGTAATAAAATATAAGTGGGGGTCTAGCAGACGTGGGAAAACTTTTTTTAAACCCACGTCCACCACAGGTTCTTAAATTTGACCGAAGTGACGTGCCAAGAGCGGAAACTTGTTGGAAAGGTCGAATAGATTAAATGTAATTAAAATTAAATGCACTGCCCAAAAAAACTAGTAATAGGCCCGCAGGCTGTAATTTGCCCATGTCTGTTCCAGGGCAACAATATTGATGAAAGAGGCTTACAGTTTCTTTAGCTTATTTGTTATAGTCAAAGTAAAAAAAGTCAGCAAAATTATTTTTTTAAAAACTGTTCCTAAGTATTTTGGTTTAAATGTTGAAGACATATAGATTCTAACAGACAAATTCAATTCCATGAATTCATTAAAGACTCATTTTAAGACAGTACATAAATCAAAAGCCATACTGCGAATAGGAGAGGAAAGTTTTTGTACCTAACTTGGTTATGCACCAAGCACCTGCCCATATAAATTATCATAAAGAATTTCCCAGATTTTTTTCTTTTTCTTTTTTATTTTGCAGAATTTATGAAATCTAGAAATGAATGAACGTTAGTAATAACAAGTTAATAATAAGCGAAGGGTTAAGTTCAATTGGTCACCTATGAATGACGGAGATCAAGTTATAATATAAATTGGTCACTGATCAAAAAGTTGACAAAAAAAAATAAACTTACAGATCAAAATTTTTTCTGACGCTATCACAGATTTCTTTGTTTTTTTTCCAACGTCAAGGAAGGTCCAAGAAAAGTTTACTTTAAGAAGCTGACTTTTTTGGGAATGAAAAATGTTACATTGGAAACATTTAAGTTCACTCACTGGTACATACGTTTGTTGATAGTAAAGGATATGAGCCGCTGATCAATTTCTAATGATGAGCTCATATGAGAGAGGTGGTGGAGGATTTAATGATGGGTATTGGTTGAAGGTAGGGGCTGTCCATAAAGTACGTCACACTATTTTTGACGATTTTTACCCCCCTCCCCTCACAAATACGTTACACTTTCGAAAAAAATTTTAATTAACAACTAATTAAAATTTAATCGAAAACTTAAACTGCCTAAAAATATAAGTATTAAAATAACTATCAGATTATTAAATGACTTTAATAGTAGAATAACTAATTGTCAACAGTTGTCTCAGTTATTCTTAAAAAAAGTAACTCAATCAATTAAATTTGAAAAAAAAAATTGCAAAAATTAGACTTGACAATTATAGAATAAACATCATTTACCTGCTACCTATTCATTTACAATGGGTGAGGTCAACTTTGAGATCATCTTCCAATTATGCATTCTATTGACAGAGGATAAGAAGTAGATTAGCGAAACTTGACCTCAACCAGTGGTTAAATAATAACAAGGAAAACAAAACAATGCGACTAAAATAGGACTAGATTGACAAATTATGTGAGCAGCTCATGTGCTATATTGAATATGTTTATAGCGGGCCTGTGAATTATGTTAAATTAAAGAAAAATTCACTAGACATCATCCATCCATGGTGAAGTGAAGTGTTCATTCATAGTTACGACTGACATAAGTCTTTCCCCATCATCGTTTCCTGGAAGGATAGTTGCAAACAGATCAACTTCATCCTCATCTAGCTACTCAACATCCTCTGAATGTTCATTTTCCATTTTGCCAATAATTGCCATGAGTTCTCATTGCCTTCTAGCAGCGATTCTCAAAGGACGGATGCGTTTTATTTGAGTTGATTCTGGAAAATTTGGGGTTGGCACATTCTCCTAGGAGAGTGGTGTAGAGTGCTTGACTGTCGACCGGAGGGTTCCGGGTTCGAATCTCAGTGAGAACCTTAGGACTTTTTTCAGGTCCTGGTGAAAGTCCACCCAGCTTTAAATGGATACCTGACCTTATGTTGGGGGAGTAAATGCGGCTGGGCGTTGTGCAAACCACACAATCCCTTCATATGCCTAGGTTATAGAAACAGATGATTGCTATACTTCATCTGCTTTACTTTTTTACATTCTCCTGCGCCCGAGCTCTGTGTTATTCTGTATGTTTCTTCAACATTGTTTTTGTGAGGCAAAGTATAAGTGACACACTTTGCAAATTCGATCATGTAAGCTGGTCTTCAAAGATGGACAATAAAGATCATATGGTTGTACTTTTAAAACTCCTGTTGATCTTGGCATAATTTCATCAAATTTGAAAGTTTGTGCCACGAACAATGAAGGAAATTTATGAGCATCTGCATCTGCTCTTTCTGAAGCTCTGAGTCCATCAGTTGTTTGGCTGATTGGGATTGGATTTGGAGGAGGAAATAATCTCGAAGGTAAAATGTTGAAAAATGAGCTCCGTACTTTGTCGCAACATTTTATGTCTTGACATTTCAAAATTTGAGTGAAGTATTGGCTGGTGCGAACATGATGGTCAAACCATTCCTTATTCATCGACATCAGTCCAGCTGCATCCAATTCAGATTTCTCAGGGTTGATATATTCTGCAACTATTGGAAATCGGTCAACAATCACATGCGACCAATATTTCAGTTAAAGTTTCACCTGCAAACTTGAAGTTTGTTCTTTCCAAATCCTCGTTTATTGTTCTGCCATGTGAATCAAAGTGACTGCCATGTGAATCAAAGTGACTGCCATAATATTCATTTGGCAATATGCAGGCCCGTAGCGTGCGGGGGGGGGGGGCCCTGCGTTTTGTCTGGCACCCTCTGCTTATTTGTTCCACTTAGTAAAATGTATTACCTGCCCCCCCCACCCCACTATTGCCTTGCCCCTGCTGTAGAATTTTCACACTACGGGGCTGGCAATATGACACCAGACAGTTCTCTGCTAAATGGAGCCATTTGACGTTCCACGCGATTATAAGCATTTCTTCCTGGTTGCAAGGAATAAGGCATCAAGATTATTTTAACGAAGTGATGGATTGCACCTTCAATTACTTTTTTGTATTATAATACAAATTTTTTGATCAGTGATAACATTATGTAGCAGACAACAAAGAAATAAGAACACCTCCGGTAAGGCTACACATAAAACAAGGCTTCGCAACAGTATATTAGCACTCCTAACTAGCATGAGGAATTGTGAACAGTACATTGAAAAGATATGCATTCCATGCTATTTTGACATAAAACTAATTGTAGTGTTTCACAAAATTTTTTGAAAATTATTTTTAAAACTATTAAATTTTCCAAAAAAAAATAAAAAATTAAATTAGAAAGAAAATTTAAAATATTTTTTTAAAATGTGACGTCACACTTGGCCTGACCCCCCCCCTCCCCCCTGTCATAAACTGTCACACTTTCTTATACCCCATCCCCCCCTTGGAGCGTGACGTACTTTATGGACGGCCCCGTAGAAGGCTCTATCTATATCCTTCAGCAGCAGCAGACTCTTCAATGCCGGAGGGCACTGCAGTCTGTGAGTCGCCCAGACCACATTGTGGCCAGAACACATCACTGCCTGCCTGGCCACCCTTCGTGCCTGATTTTCTAGCGTCATAACTTGATGGCCGCTCTTCCTGGCACCATTAGAGCCACCAAGGTGGTGGTCGATTTGCTGGAGATGCTGGGGCCGCTGCGCGTGTCTCTGGCCGGCATCCCTGTTACGGGAGGACGTCAGGAGCTCATCCTGGGAGCTGCTGGAGCAGATCTGGAGCTTTTGTAGGAGCATGGAGAAGTCTTGGGGCCTGGAGTTGATCAGAACACGTATGATGACATCCGGGGAGGAGCCGAGTGAATAACCATGGGCGGCCAACAGAGCCATAAGAATATCCATGCCAGGCCCCGAGGTGTCTATTGCATTCCTTTTCACCATCTCGGCCATGGCCAGCATGACCACGTTGTCATGCTGCAGCAGCCCTTTGTGTCCACCTCTGTAACGCATCCCCGTGTCGCTGGAAAGGTCACAGAAGTCCTGTGGCCGGGGCTGGGTGACAGCTCCAAGGTTGATCAGCTCATTGACGATGTCATTATTCTGATTGATCACCGCCTGGTACAGAGGTGGGCCAGAGCACTTCAGCTGGTGCACAGTGACCATGTTGATGTCAGCTCCATGATTCACCTGTATAGAGGTATATTACCATTAGTGTTAGTATCTTAACTTTTTATATTTTTCTTTACTAAATCTACATAAATACTTATGATTAAGATGAAACAAAAAAAAATCATTTAGAAATGAGTTATATACTCTTCAGAAGTTCTATACGTCTTCAGAAAAACGTCCCAATGTCGTTGATTTCCCAAAATATAGTGCCATGTTCCCCGCTTGGCGAAAAAGTTCAGAACTAACCAGTTACCTTTTTCCTTATTCAGTAATGACTGACAATGAATCATTTCTTTTTTCTGTTCATCAATATGAGCAGATACCTAAAAATATTTGTATGCACTTGACCAAAACATTGACTGACCACAACAAAAATCACAAAACATGTAAAGCATCAATGGTGAGATTAACGCCTTATGCCCTTAAGGTTCAACGGGGCAGATGAATTGAAGAGTTCATCAGTTTCACTGGTCAACGCATATTAAGGACTAGTGCGGCTAGCACAATGCCCAGCCACCTTTACTTCCTGAACACAAGTCAGGTAACCATTTAAAGCAGGCGGACCTGCCAGCTTTCACCAGGACCTAGTCCAGCGCTCATAATGGCAGTCCAATCTAAGTTGTTACATTTTGTCTAGGGAATCGTCAGCGTAGGTCTCTGATAAATAGCACCAGATAAAAAAGAAATTCGGTTTAAAAACAACAATCATTTAAAAGATGTACCAGCAGTCTAAGCATATCCAGCATGTTGTAATCTATCACAGTGCTCAATGGGGTCATTCCATAGTTGTCTGTTGCATTTGGATTGGCTCCCCTAGATAACAGAAGCTGAAATGATTTTAACAAACGTGAAACATGTCTAAATATTAAAAGCCAAAAAAATTTTAATATTTAAAGCCAGAATATCAAAATACTGAAAGCCAGAATATCAAAATATTGAAAGCCAAAAAGACATGATTAATGCTTCAATGCTAATTATAACAAAAAAAACAAAAATAGGAATAGCAGACATCATTAAGTCTGATAAACAAGATGAAGAGAGAAAGTTTTATACAAATATAGAAAACACATGTTCACCTTATTAAGTACAGATTATTATAACACATGTATCTTTAATTCTGTATTCTAGCTTTACTGTGTGTTTGAGAGCTATATGACTGAGCAGTAAAACATTAGATGCTGATTTTTTTTTAAACTGATTACATATTTATTTTTTTGTATTAAAAAAAAAGGGTTTATTTTATTCAAAATAAAAAAAATCCACTTTTGAATGGTGAAAATATATTTCTATTATACTAATAAAAAATTCTTTAAATGGTGGAGAAAACATTTTTGCAGTCTTTAGATGAACGAAGTGTAAAAGATAAAAATCAACAAATTTATATCAATACAATTATTGCATCAGTACATTTATATCAATCTCATCTGTTCACAGGCAGAGGATTTTGTTTGAATGAAATCAAAAATGTTTAATAAAAAAAGTATGGTACCTCAGCGGCCTTTTGATTTCTGTAAACTAGAGCCTTCATTAATGGCGTCCTACCCCAGACATCTTTCTTGTCAATGTTTTTTGAATGGTTGACCAGCTCTAAGACACATTTTAAATTTTTCTTCTTGCAAGCTTCGTGCAGGGCCGTCATTTCACAGCTGTCTGCATGTTCAACACTCACTCCAAGCTGTATTAAATACCTTTCAAAACAGAAATGCATTTTCCTTAAAATACAGTCTTGTAAGAAGCACGCAAAAAGAAATCAAAAATTTTATTTCATACATCGATTTTAAATATTATAAGTTGGGGCGGCTGCTTGTGAAGCCAATGCGAATCTCATTCAGTTTTATTCGTAAATCATAAATGTCAATTTAAAAAAATTTAGTGAAAAAAATGATTAAGAAAAAACATTATATTCATTTTCTGTGGGAGCCACATAACACTCAACGAAGAGTCACATGTAACTCTTATGTATGAGTCACGTGAGGCAATTCATCTATTAATCCATTGATTCTGAGATATTATTAGTTTTCAAAATGCATTTAACGTGGCAGTAGGTACTTTACTGCAAAGGAAAATAAAATGTAACAGAATTAATATTATATTCACAGAAATTATTTTTATTCTATCAGAAGACATTTTGTTTTGAGAATATTATTACTAAAGCCTACTTCAACAAAATACTACTTCACATTTTGCACTGAAAGAGTTCAGAATATATATTCTCTAATTTAGTGTTTATATCAAATGTCACCCCATTCAGCAACTTGAAAACCATATCAAATATATCCACGCTCAGACACGTATAGAAATAAAACTGTCAAAACTATATCAATAATTCTGTTACCTCGATTTAAAAAAAAAAAGTCACTTTCATTACCTGACAATTGTATCAAACTCCTTAGCAGCAGCCCTGTGAATCAGAGATGGAAAAACTGAAATGTTTTCTATGCCACCAAACGTTCTCAGACCGGGAGATTCATGGAGTTCTTTGAGTTTATTAATGTCTCCCTGAACATCATCAAAGGAGCAAAAGAGAACAAAAAAAAAAAGAAGCTGTACATTGAAATTTGTTTTTTAAATCTATAAACTTTTTTTCAATTATACATGTATTAAAAAATTATTTTTTTTTACATTGTCATTTTAAGATAACAGCATCAAAAGTAGTTATTAACTGTTACACAGATTTATTATATGTTTAAATTCAGACATGATTATACAGATGAGTATTGAGTTGACTCATTACGAAACAATTACTAATTCTCTTCTAAACTACCCATTCCAAATAGACTTCCAATACAGAAATATAAATCTGAAAGACACCATGGATTAGGTTAGACTAGATACCGGCAAATCAGAAACGGTAAAAATTATTTCAATCTGATGCTTCAAAACTTCAGTTATTTCCAGTTTTCAATGAGTTGTCCTGATAATAGAAGTAAAAACTGACATACTTTGAGATAAGGATTCACTGAGTTAAATATACAAAATGTGTAACTAAATAGCTAATGTGTGTGTCGCACACCATCCTTGCCACACTAACCAATGCTTACCTGGTCTACTGCAGCAACCACAGTTTTGATATACTGGTGGTGTGAGTCATCAGTATCTGCGTCTGTGTGAAAGGTTAGCCACCTTGGCCACAGGCTGAACAAGTAACTAACCCAGGAGCCCATTCCGCTCTCTGTTTATATAATTTTTTTTTCTTTTTGGTTATCTTTTTTTCTTTTATATAGTTTTTGTTTCTTGCACAACTGTTACAGCTAGTTTTACATCAAGGTACCTATTTCTGAAACATGCACCATGTTTAGTATATTTCTGATTGACTCTGTTACTGAGCTAAATATATGTATAGACGTGACTTTATAAATCCATTTCCACAACTACCACATAGTTCGTCCTATTTAGGTTCTGTGGCACTCAATTTGTCTGGATATAGGAACAATATCTGGAAATAGGAAAAATATAGACATCGTAATGTTAGCTTAAAAACTAATAATGAAAATATAGACATTTTAAAGTTACCTTAACAACTAATTACAAAAAGCCTTTATCCGAATTTTTCTATTGTAATAGAACAATAAAAAAAAAAGGAAAATAAATCAATAAATTTGATAACTGAATAGCATTAAAATAAAAGTTGCTGACAGTATAATTATTATTCATTGTTGTCAAAATAAATAGTTCGTTTGATAAATGTTTTTGATAGATGGTATTTCGAAAAAAAATAAATATAAGGAGTCACTGTTAACAGTTTAACTAGCTCTGTAGCAATGAATCAAACCATGGAGATTCATATCTCAACAATCCTAACAACTCTGCTTTTCTGTTGTTGTCTATATGTTTACTAGCTCTGAGGCAATGGAGGGGGTGTAGAGCACTCGACTGTCAACCATGACCAAAAACTATAATTATCATTTAGTAACCACTGACGACATGACAATACATTGTTTATCATGATTGTTATTTACAGATTTGTTAGTTGTTGTCTACTGAGAATATTAAGTATTATATTTACCCATTGCTAATTAATTAAAGTTGTATTTTTTTTTATTAACCAGATAATTCTAATAGTATGTACACTGCAGCAAATTTGTTATGATTTGATAAGGCCTGATTCTATAACTGATGTTTTTTATCAACAATTTGTCAACAGATACCAGATGTTCCACATCTAAACACAACTCTACAGCGTTTCATTGGTGGTGAAAGTTTAAACAACAGTCCCAGACCACAGAGAGGCCGAACTCAGAGTAAAAATCTATCAGACGATGATGGGTTCACAGAACAAAACATTTCCTTAGTCGCCTCGAAAGTAAACCAATTGTATTCTGGCCTATCAGCATTATCTTTGAAAGATAAATCCTCAACAAAATCAGCCCGTTTTGTCCAATCTGTTTTAAGTGACTGAAAAAAATATTACTCAACTATTTAGAAAAAAAAAAAAAAGAAAAATAAAGAATTTATATAAATTTAAATGTTCTTATTTTGAAAAGAATTAAGTGTGTCTTCAAAGTAAATGTATTCAGTTATATTAAAGAATTTGGCATCACTTAGTGAACAGTTCATTTTTAAAAATTAAGTATTTGGGGAGGGGGGAAATTTCGGAAAGGCTAAGGTGAGGCAAGGCACAAAAAATATGGAGAAAAAGTACTCTATAGGATACACATTTATATCAGCATCATGCAGAGGCGCAACTAGACCAAACTTTCAGGGGGGGGGGGGCAAAAAATCACTTGTATTAAAAAATCACATTATTTATATATTTGTATTTTATTTTTTTTATTTCGGAGGGGGCAAATGCCCCCCCCCCCCAGTTGCGCCACTGGCATCATGTACAAAATATCTAAGTTAAATGATAAACACCAGAAAAAAGAGAAAACCAAGGTGCTAAAACAAATTAGAAGACCAGAGAGAAGAGAAAACCGAGGTGCTAAAACAAATTAGAAGACCAGATTGGATGGCTGTCGGCCTGAAAGTCCTGAGTTCAATCCTCACAGAGGGGCCCGAGATTTCTTCAGGTCCTTGTGAAAGTTTGCTAATCACCCAGCTTAAACAGGTACCTGACATTAGTTGGGAAAGTATGGGCAGTGCTGGTAGCCTATATATGTCTCATGTAGTGCCTTCATGGCCATTGCACTATTGGCTATGGTGGTGGGTGAATATAACAGACCAACCCCATATTAAATATGGTAGTACCTTGGGTTACAAATGCCCAAGTTCAGGTACAATTAAAGCTATTAGCAAATAAGTTGGACTTTTTTTTTCTGGTAACAAACAAAGCCGCCTTTACAAACCAAGGCTAGAGTGAGCAAAGGTTTTAACATAAGATTGTATGCAGCAAAAAAAAAAAAGGCCATGCAATACTCCCATAAATATAGGCCTAGATGTCCTGAAAACAGGAAATGTGTGATGCCACCTTTGTGCATGGTGATGTACTGATGTAATTAGACTATATCTCCTGCCAACAGATGTGTGTACATGTCAGAGAGTGTGTATATGTCCTGTAAAAAGATGTGTGCATATGTCAGTGAGGCAATGTGTGTCTCATGTTATGTCACTGAGTCTGTCTGTCATTATGTGTCAGAGAGTATGTGTGTATGTATCTCCTATCAAGAGATGTATGTGACAGTGAATCTGTATCTTCTGACAGAAGATTTGCTATGTGTCAATGAGTCTATGTATATCCTGTCAATAGATATGACAGTGAATATGTATCTTCTGACAGAAGATTTGCTATGTGTCAATGAGTCTGTGTATATCCTGTGTCAATAGATGTGTCAGTGAGTCTGTATCTCCTGTTTGACAGTATCTTAAGTCAATATTTTGGTGTCTCCAGTAAATAGATGTGTGTCTCCAGTAAATAGATGTGCATAGGTGTTACTGAATTTATGTTCGCATTTCTTGCAAAAAGATGTGTGTGTCAATAAGCCTCCTGTCAATAGATGTGTACTAGTTTCAGTGAGTCAGTCTGTATATCTCCTATCAACAGATTTGTGTTTACTGTCAAGAGAAGTGCATAAATGTCAGCGAATCTGTGTGTATCTTCTTTCAATAGATCAGTCTTTCATGTCAGTAGATGTGTGTGTTAGTTTGTATCTCCTCTCAATGGTTTTTCATTTATTATGTTAAGCCTGCTCATAATTTGCTATACAGATATTGTGCAAACGTTTTGCAGGGTACAACTAGTACAGTTTATAATAAATCACTTTTTAGTATTGAGTACACCCTGCAACCTCTATCCCGCAGAACTGCGCTTGTTTATAAACAACAGGGCTAGAAAGGAGTTAACATTTATTATTATTCATATATAGACTTTTTAGACACTTTCCATTTGTAATGACAAAATTTTGAACAAATTTTTATGACTGCCTATTTAACTCAATAAAACATATCAACATTTGATTATTTAAGTACTTAAACAAGTTCAATCATAAATGAATATAGACCAGGGCTGGCCATGCATAAGGATAAGGTCAATGAGAGTTACATTTCGGTTTTTATAAGGATCTATGTAGTGTAGTGCCTGGCCAGATAAAAATGTCAGAATGATATCATAGAAAAATAAAAAGAATAAATATGATTAAGTATGATGTTAAATATAAAATGTTAATGCAGTGGAGCTAATCAGAATAATCAGTTGGTAATTTAAAATAACTTCAGCCTCTATTAACTCTAAAAGGATAAATTACCTTATGTCATATCATTTACTTTTTAGTAAAGTATAAGTATGCAGTATAGTGTTTACGAACTGCAAAGCAGTTAATGAACTTAATCAATGATAGTTAGTATTTTGGACACTATGCTTTGTGCTTATTTACAGCGAAAATAGTTAAAGACAATTCCCCCACGTCGCAGGCCACAATATAAGTTAAAAACATGTCATAAACAAAATTAACTAACTGTCAACACTACATTGTCTACATACTTACACTTGTCACTGTATTGTATGGCAGGTTGGATGATAAAACTAAAACTTATAGAATTATTAAAATAGGCACCAATATATACACTTTATTATTGCAGTCGAGAGTATTTATTGTCAGTGTTCATACACATAATCAAATATATTTTCTTGTATATACGGTATATGTAAAAGTAAATAATGCCATGAGGGGAAAAAATTCTAAAGTCTAATGCACTTTAGTTCTGTTGTTATTGACTATTTTTTCCGCAAGCCTAATGACCTCTGACATTTTAACCTCAAGATGGAAAGTAATTTTTTTACTGCTTACTGCTATGTTGTATATGTACCTTTATTATTGTGGACTATGGTTCACTAAAAAGTAAACAGTTTACTAAAAAGAAATCCTCAGATCATGCAAACATTAATATAATTTATCATTACTAAAAGTATAAGCGTGTGCTTATAGATATTATTTAATTTATATATAGATGATTATTAATGTATTTCTGTTAATCTACTAATATAAAGACATATTTAGTCCAGTGCCGCGCCTAGCCTATATTTATACTATATAATACACGCCGTCCGGGTTCAACAAGTACTTTGCTTACCCTCCCCCTTGATCTGACTCTGGTCGCCACCAGTGTTGCCACTCCTTGGGTTTTTTCACAAGATCTTGGGTTTTCGTACTCTAACTTGGGAAATGGGGTTTTCGGCTGTAAATCTTGGGTTTTTTTTCTCTATTGTACAAGTGTTCCCCCCCCCTTATCTGGGTCATTTTTGGTGGGAAAAGGGGGGAAAACTGAACGTAGGGCCTAGAAACATCCCGACAGGTAAATTGACACCAATAGGTGTGAGGCGACAGGCGAGGGTAGAGAAAAAGTGTTGCGGAATGTACTTGGGGACTCACGGGGTTTGAGTTTTCCCGAAAGTATCGCATGTCCTGTGTTAAGTCTTTTCTCAATAACACAAAAGTGTCACATAAAGCTGTCCCAGACCGGGTTGGAGGTTGGTTGGGCTTGTTGTAATTATCTTTTACAAATCACTCATGTCCAGACTGGGGTTAAACAGTTTTTATATCAGCTGTACGATTTTTTTTAAGTTGAGAAAACTTGGACTTTAGCTGTAGATAGTTGAGCCATAATATACAAACACAGTAAATCAGTGGCACAACCAGGGGGGCAGGCCAAATCATCAATACATAATTTATGTTATAAAGTAACAAAAAAGACTGTCAAACTGTCTTTTTTCATAATGTGAGCCCCCCCCCCCCCCCCAGCATTTTTTGCTGGTTGTGCCACTGCATTAAATTCAAAAAAAAAATTTTAGAAATCGCAATATTTTTTTAATTAGTTTCAAAAACCAAAAAAAAAAATAAATAAAATTTTTTTGGATAAAAAACAACAACACACAAATCAATTACATTATACTGCTTTATGTTACCTTTTTTTTTATGAACAACAATGAGGAAAAAAATGACCTTGGGTTTTCTTGGGTTTTTTAAGGGTCCCAACTTGGGTTTTTCATATTTTTAGAGTGGCAACACTGGTCGCCACGGTGTTTCGCTCCCTTTGAACAATAGTATGGCGCTGCCCTGGTCAAGTATTTAGTATTCTCCCCGACCCACGCTTATTCATGATAAATTATAAAAAAATATGTGTATGGTCTGCAGTGCAGGATTTACGTATAAACTACACAAGCTCCCACTTTCTAGCCCCCCCCCCCCCTAAAAAATTGTCCTAGTGAGCAATTGTCATATATACTTCAATATTTGGCACTGAGTCCACTGAGATATAATATATGGACTTATATCTCAAATAGCTTAGGGCCTTATCATGTCAAAATCCGGCCCTTATGGTGTGAGGAATTTTTTGAGTTACTTTTTAGTGCATTTTAATAATTTTACAAAGTTTTAATCCATGGACTCGAAATTATTAAAAAAAAAAAAACGCATAATGTCATGTAGAATCTACATGTGTGCCAAACGTGAGTCTTCTCACTAAATTAGACCAGGTCCAAAATTGAGTTACAAGATTTACAGACAAACCAACCCTCTCGCAGCAAATGAATTGATTAAAGCATCAAATAAACAAAAAACTTTAAACTAGAGGCCTAATATACATTCATGTTTCAAACATAAAGTAATTTTTTATGACTGTAATAATTGCAGTGCCGAACCTAGGGATTAGGGACCTGGGGGGCTTGGCCTCTTTGGGGGCCCCTGCATTCGACACCATGACATGAGTCACATAATGACTTTTGAATTTGGACCTCCATTCCCCCCACCCTTGGTATGCCTCCCTCTGAATAGTTGTAAATATTAAATAAGTAGGCTATTTGTAGCATACCGTTGGGGCCATAAGCTATATCTTGTTTAACTTACACGTAAATCCTGCACTGCCATTACATTGATTTACATGATATTATATATGATATTGTTGTTTTGTTGTTGTAGTTTTTTTTAAATTTAAAGCAGCATTATTTCATATGTTTATGCGATACGTGTTGTCATTTTGTTCCTTAATGTAAGCGTACTTTTTATTTTGCGCCGCCACTGCTGGCAAGTGAAGGTGTCATGAACCTGCCATAGTGCCATACAAGCTTTATTAACGCTTTGCCCAGACTAGCCAGACGAACAGGGTGACTGTATTGCGGATCGCCCAGAATGGCAAGGCAATGGATTTGCCTGTCTCACATATAGATATGTGACGGGGGTGGGGGGATGTACTGTGCCTAACCCATCTCTCACAAATGGCATGCTGCGACAGTTTGCTTGAGTGGGACAGAGTGGAAGGGTGTTGTGTGCCGACCACATCCACCACCACCACCGTCAGATGTGGGGGAGGGGGTTGCTAAGCTTGGGAACTGTCACAAGTCTTTTTGCTGCACCTGTAGAAGAAATCAATATCACACACGTACTACACTTAAATTAGTCACAAACACGGGGTGTAGAACTAAATCACTAGTTCTTTAATCACTGACACGAATACTTGGGACTAGATAAATATTATACAATCGTCCGTCAGTGATGCAACACAATGTATCACTCGTCAATTATTCCTCAACTTTAACACACAGCAGCCTGTCTGAACCATAGATGGACATCAACTGCCCGGTACACATGGTCTCTCATTCACTACACACGCACCCACGCACGTGTTTCTTGATCAACCACCGATTTTCTCCCCTGAACAATTGTACTATTATGCAGCTAAGCATTCACACAAATCAAATACACACATGCCCATAAGCCAGGCCCATAGCGTGAGGGGGGTCCGCCCTGCGTTTTGTCTGCCCCCCTCTGCTTGTTTGCTCTACTTGGTAGCACTTATTTCCTGGCCCCTCCCCCCTGCTATTGGCCTGGCCCCTGCTTTGGAAATTGGAATGCCTGGCCCCTGCTGTAGAATTTTCACGCTACGGGGCTACCCACACTCACTCTGTGACAGGAATATTAGGGTGCCCTAGTCCCTAGGCAAAAGACCCGAGGCGAAAATGACATCAGGAAGGCAGCTTCAAAATCCTCTGGGCCCTGATGATCTTTAACATCAAGGGTCATTCTGCTGTCCCCACCCTCAGTTGTTAAGTCGTGTTAGATATTTGAGTTAACGGCATTTTCAGCCACCGACCGTAAGATCGCCTCTGCCTCTGGTAGGCGTATTTATAAGTTTAAAATATTGTTTTGTATCTTTCCATTTCGATTTCTTTTTTTTTTTAATTTTAAAAATACTTCCTGTGTAAATTTCACCACTTCCGTTTCCTTTTCCTAGTCTCCCATAAGTGTGTAAGTTTAAAGACGGCATCGTCTTAAATAAACTTTAACCAATCAACAAAAATGAAGGTCTACAAATGCATCGTTACTGGTAAAAAATTTCACTTTTCTTTATTTATCGACCAAGAATTTTATATTTAGTTGTAATGTTGTATATTTTATTAGAAAAAATAATTCAATTTAGACGCATTACGCTTCTAAAGAAATCGGTAATATTCTCTTTATTTACCCTTTGACGTGTTATGTGTTTTGCGGGATTAGAATGGTTAATGTAAAATTCTCTCTGAACTATCAGGCTAGCCTGTAAATTTCAACTTTTAGGCAGTACGTATAAGGTCTTAGGATGTAATGATAATTTATTTCGATATTACCATAAAATAAACAAACTTTTTCTCTCACATTAAAGAGTAAAAAACTAGTTTAAACCACCGGTATATGTATCCCATTTTACACTCTCAACTTAAACTTCTTAAGCCACACAGTAGTTTGAGTGTCTTTGAATTTATCAGTGAGCAAAATCGTCATATTTTGAAATATTTTATCCTATTGACATTGTTTGTATAGCCAATTTATTATAATGAACAAGTCGCCATGTATGTAAAAATTATATACAACTGTACTTTTTTGTGCTAAATGTGTTGTAATGAAAATAAATTGGGTATTATTAACATTGAAATACTTTTCTGGGGAGAAAATTAATCTTCGTGTTATCCATGCAAAGCATACAATATTGGATGAACAATTTACATTATGGTACTGTCTTGTACTTGTGTACAATTTAGGGAGTAAATATATTTGTGAATAACCATAATTTGTTTTTTTTTCTTCTCTAGGGGACGAACTATTTACAGATACTTATCCAATTGAAGTTGTTGGAGCATTGTACAAGATCAAAGGAAAAGTGAGTGTATTAGTTGTTAAATAAAAAGTGTAATGTTTCTTACCTTTCTAAATTTCTAGACAGGTATTGCTGTCATAATCAGCAGCTACCAAATCCTACACTAAACTTGGATTATTTTTTTATATCAGGAAAATGCAGTTTAAAAAAAAATGTTCATTCAGCAAATTGAATGTTTTTTTAATGCTCCATTTTTCCTTTCTTGCTAGCTATGTGGTATAATTTAATTTAGCAGGGCTTTTTAATCATACTGTGCCTGAAATTGCTTCAATAACTTATGGTATGTAAGGTTGTATTATACCTTATCTTTCAGCTAAATCTTCAATAAAATTTGTCTTTTAATTGAATTTTATAATATAGTGTAATTTTTTTTCACAGCATGTTGTCAGATCAGAAAAAGTTGATGATGCTTTGCTCGGTGCTAATCCAAGTGCTGAAGAACAAGAAGAAGGTTGTGATGACAGTGCAGTGTCTGGAATTAATGTAGTCCTTGACAACAGGTTGCAAGTAACTGGTTTTGGTACAAAAAAGGAATATATGGCATATTTCAAAGATTTTGTAAAGAAGTAAGTAGTGATATATGTTTTGTCAATAATGCGTTGTGTGATTAACTTATATTATACTTCTCATTCTGGGGACCTATTTTTCTCTGATAGTATTATTAGGGTGTAGGTTGGGAGAGCACTCTGTTGCCAACTGGAAGGTCCTGAAGATGAGCCCCAGGTCTGGTCAATGACTCTTAGAAATTTGGGGGTAGTTAAGGCTTTGTACTAGTTTCACAATTCTAGTTGTTTCTACTTCGGGACCTTTACTTATACACATGATTTTGACTTCCCTCCTTTAAAGATTTCTATTGTCCAACCCCTTTTGGTCTTGAACCTGGTGGCTTAAAATCACTTCCCCAATCCTGAGTTAATAACAACTCAGTTTAAAGATTAAATTTTCAAAAGTTGTACTTCCATTGAAAGTTTTTACAAAGAAATGGTATTGGTAAAAGCCCTAAAACTTTAAAGGTTCCATCAACATTCTTCTTCATTACACACAAAAGAATCACTTGGGCTATTGCTGCAAATTTTCCTATCAGTTTGAGTATTGTATCACTCATCATCACTTGTTATCCACAAGATATTTGTCAGCGACCACTGTCACTTTTTTATCAGCTTGTATAGTATATGTTTTTTAACCAATCTTGGCTTCTATTTAAAAATAACATATTAAAAGGAGAGCCCTAGTCCCAATTTCTGATAAAAAAGTTACATTTTTTCCCAACATGCTAGTTGAAACAACTGACATTTTTTAAGAAGTACATTACATATTGGCTTATTAAACATAGTTGGAGTAGCTAAAAAAAATAAAACATTTTATAAGCTTTATTGTTGCAAATTATCAATGTGGTGAAATTTTTTTTTTTTTACACTTTTGCAAGTATTTGGGTTATTTAAAAATGTTTTTGAAAAAAAATATTTTAATATCTGCTAGCCAAATTAATTTTTTCATTATCCTTATTTTGAAAGAATGATTTTCATTAACTTGAGCACCGTGATACTTACTCGCTGTTAACTTATGGAAACATTTATGCCATTTAATTACCAATGATTGACAAGTGCAAAAAATTAAGGATACCTTTCAAAAATATCTGAGATAGTGCCTTAAAAGTATATATTTAATTAAAAAAACTAATTATCTATCTGTAAAAGTAGTACAGCTGAAAAATTTTCCTCTGATTGATTAAAAAAAATATACTTATTTAAAAAATAAATCTTCATATTGTTTCTTAGGAAAATTAGTTTTAAAAGCTGAAAATGCTCTTTGAATACCTTTTTGTAAAACTATGTTTTAACACTGGTTTGTTGAAAACTGACTACCCATATGATTTGTGACCATTGAACTTTTTAAAACACTTAATTAATTAATTATTAATTTTTCACAGAATGGAAACTCGCAAAAAAGAAAAAGACCCTAAAGTAGATATTGAAGCATGGCGTGCTGAAGTGCAAAATACTTTCAAAACAATCACTGCTAACTTTAATGACTATGAATTCTACACAGGTAGGTTGCTTACTAGTCTTTTTAATGAGGGATTTTTTCAATAAACATTTGGTTAGAAAAGTTAGATATGTATAATTTTAATTAATTTCTCTGGAAATTTGAATTCCAGTAATTAATAATTTAGGTATCAATATTTTTATGATCATGTTCCACCACTATAACAGACCCTTTTATTCCTTTTTAGGAGAATCAAGTAATCCTGATGGAAATATTGCCTTGATTAAATGGGAAGCACCAGCTGGTGAAACTGATGAAGTACCATTTGTGTACTTTTTTGTTGATGGCGTCATTGAAGAAAAAGTGGTATGTGTTTTTGACTTCACTTAAATTTTTTCTGTTGATGTTGGTCAAATTTTATTGCCCATCATACTAATAGCCACAACTTTATACCTGGAGTTGGTGGCAGCAATTGATGGTACATCAATAACTAAAAATAAAAGTGTGAGATAGCTATTTATTTCATACCTGTTTGATAGTGACATGTTGTATTGAGGATTATTAAGCATATTTTACTTTTTATTTGTAAAGATATGTATTTATAGTTAAAATTTGAATTTTTTTTTCAGTAATTCCAATGAAAACCTTGCTAATCAGACCTGTCATCTTCCAAGTATTGCATGTTTAACAGACATAACTCCTCTTCGCTGTGGACACATATTTATAATTTATTTCGAGACTATTGCTTACAAATTTTGAAATGTTTATACACAGTTGATCCTTTTATGTATAGAAATGTATGGCCGATATTTAGACATTAATTACCCCAGTAAATAACATTGAACTGTTGATGAAACAGAAAGGGAGACTTAAACTAGAGACTTGATATTTATCACATTGCCTTGAGATATTTTTAAGTGGCCATTCTTGTATGCTTGTTGAAATGTGGTGCCTGTATTTGTGTGAAAAAGTATTCAATAAAGTAAAAGGCAATATTATTGATGTTTTGTTTATTTTAGTTCAAGATAGTTGTTTTGATAATCCAATGACCTCTTATTTTGTTATTCAAAATGTCAAGCAGTAACCCACAGAATATACATGTATCTTCACAGAATGCTCACTCACTCAGTCCTTTAACATTAACTAAAAAATAACACCAGTTTGGGTTACTGGCTTTCTTATAGCTTTACAACCCCATGGGGTTTTTTAAGTAAAGGAATGAAAAGGTTGATAATAACAAGCCTTATGACATCTAAAATTCTGTTAAGTTCAGTTTTATGAAATACTAAGTGTAGCACGAATTATTGATGTAACATAGTGGGCTATAAACAATGAATTGTGGAAGAACTAGGTCAACAGTGAATAATAAGAGATGCTTAAACTGTTTTGTATGGTAAAAAAAACATGGCAGCAATCAGAACAATTAACACAAAGATTTCATTCACTTAGCCTGCTACAATTCATATAATTTGACATAAATCAGACCATTAAAACATTTTATAACGTACACATATTGGAGTACAAAACAAAACCAAATGGTTCTGAAATCTAGTTTGTTCTGCACAATGATTAATGCTCTTATATCTTCAAACTGATGTAAAACAGCTTACTGCACTTGACTATATTCACTAAAAGATTTTGTTCACTATTTTGAACTGTATTTAAAGCAGGCTTGCGGAGCTGCCATATTTTTTTCTGGCTCCCACAAATTTGACGGCTCGGCTCCCTATTAAGATAGTATCACACGAGACAAAAATGTTTGTAATTGCCCCACACAAACATGCCACTGATAAAAAGTTATGCAAATTTTGCCGCATTCACCCCCCATAGTCAGGAACTTGAAAAATATATGCATTGTCGGTTTTACTAAAAACAAACCATTTCAGTGCATCCAGAATCATATTATTTTCGACCGCGGTTTCGCTAGTCGCCATTTTCATAAGTAATAAAAAGTTATTTCAATGATCGAATTAGCAAATAGTAAAATGATACATTATTTAAAATATTTTAAAGACTTAAGTATTTATATTTATTATTTATAAATTCGAAGTGACTATTCGGACCCTGTCCCAATAAAGTCTGATTGTTATTCAGACCCACAGCCTTATAAATTTATCTACTCTATTTCAGCTATTCTGTTTATAATAAAATAGTTAAATACAGAAAGCGACCATTTTGTTTTTAGTCAAGTACAAATTCGCAGTCAAATAATATATAAAATGGCGCGTTCTATTTGTCGTCGTAGTAAAAATTTATTTTTAAATTGATACAATTATCCTATGAAATAAAACTTTTAACTTAATATATAACAAAATAACATGCCATTAAAAAAATTTCGGAGGGTAAACAAGATTTAAACAAACACGAAACAATTCCCCATTAAAGATTTCTTGTGGTGATGTGCGTGCACGCTATCATTTAAATGCTGTTACTGTTGTGGCATTCGTAAAACATGACAACATTTCAAATTGTAGGAGGCAAACAATCAAACAAATTTGGAATTTTAAAGCTAAAAAAAAAAAATTTTGCTATAAAAAAAAACATTTGAGAGCCATGGAGCCGTCAGATTTTTCGGCTCTGGCTCCAGCAAAAAGTGCGGCTCCGGAAGCCTGACTTTACTTTCAAAGTAGGATAATTTTATGTTGTAGGATAATTTTATGTTATATAAAGGAATTTAGCAAAAAATTAAGATTGAACTAGATCCCCACATGGCATTTTTATAGGGAATATTTTTCTAGCATATCCTGTTCAATGGGCTGGCAGCATTTATCCAGAATTGAATAAGCTTTTAATTGATGTGGGTAACGTTATTAAATAACATTAATTTCTGTGTCTTAGAGTTCTTGTAGCCCCTCATTTGAGAACTTTTTTGCCTTCAGGGGTTTGGATGCATTAATTCTTTTCAGTTGATAAAAAGTTTCTTGAGAAATCTTAAGACTTGTAATTCTCTTAATATCATAATGCATAAAGTTGAAGTACATTATCACTCAATTTCAAAATGGGTTATTTTAAATATTTATTTTTTAATAACTTAACATGTTTAAACATTGCTAATAAGGATAATTTTGAATGCCCCTAATCAGAGCCAAAATAATCTACTGTTGTACAGAGGCCAGCATGCTAATTTAAAATGTTTTAAACAAATAAGTGATGTTATTATTAATTGAGAGCAGTGTAAAAAATGTGTGCTGTATGTGGGTTATTATGTATATGTTATATAAGTAGTTTTTCAGAAAATAAGACTTTTGAAGGCATTTAAAAAAAGTAAAAAAATACGACTTTTTACAAGCTCATACATTTTATATTCAATGGATAGTAAATCTATTCAGAGATAAGTCAGAGGTGTAGAAGATACAGATAAAGAGGATTGAACATGCTTTAAATTGATTGGTCTAAGAAATTCAGATAACTTTTAAGCAAATTTTTTAAAATAGTCATTTGTTTTATTACTTCTAAGTCTCCCTGGAAATAAATACATATGGTACATTGGAGGTGAAATAAATTTAGACATTTTGGTTTGGATTACCTAATTTCAACAATAATAACTTTAAATAGATGCTCATCAAGGTTTGCCTCTCAAATCATGCCACCATTTCATGATAGTTTCTCTGTTGCCCCACACCAATTTATTGCCATATTTTGCATACAAGCTGTGGAATATAAAGAAATTCTTTTGAGACACTTGATCACTTTGGTATTACCTTGTTGAGCGTAAATATGAAATATATGCAACTCACATGCCGAAGAAAATTCCTCCAAGGTGTCCAGCATGGTCTAAAAATCTCCAACCTAGAACTAAGCCCAGAAGATCAAAAGCTATAATGGCTTTCATTCCCTGGAGAATAGAAAAGTGATCCGATTAGCTGCAAAAAACAAAAAAAAAAAGTTCAATATTGATTAACTCCCAACAAACGGCATACAATAAAATGTGACTGGTGATCCATAAAGTCAAACCATGAAAAATATTATTTTTTAAAATATTTTTTATTACAAATGTAATATTTTTATTAAAAAATGCATTCTAAATACTTTCTAATAAAAAAATATTTATTTATTTTTTATTTAACTACAATTTCTCGCAAATAAAATAACACTATCAGTTGACCGGCACCGAACGCCATTTTGATTTGTTTACGTTTTGTCAGTCACTTTGACTACATTAAAATGGACTCAGATTCTCATTATTTAGTGGAAAAAGTACTTAAATCTAGTGACAAAGATGAAACTAACACTCGCTAAATAAAAAAAAATATATAAAAACATTCAAAACGACCAAAAAACATTTTTTTCAACTTTTCAAGAAAAAACACAAGGTAGCCTCACGACAGAGGCGCACGCATAGAGGCCATAGCGTCCCCTCACTTTTTGACATTTTGTGAGGGGCAGTGCAAAAAACACACTGTGCATTATGTCTTTTTTAATAAAAAAAAAAAAAACTTTTTTTCTACATTTTTTGCGTTTTTCTTAAAATTAAATTTTTTTATGTGAATAATTAAAGGAAAATATGGATATTTGAAAAAAAGTCACCAAACATTTATTTTTTGAAGAAATTGATTGATAACTGAATATTTCATTTCAGAAATATATGTAGATTAATAAAATGTCTGAAAAAATGTTTTTGTTTTTAATACTTGTTTTTTGTCTTATTGCTGTTTGTACACTTTAAAAAAAAAATAATTTTGTTTTGTTAAATTCTTTTTTTTTTAAATATTATCAAGTTTCATTTTCACAAAAATAAGCTGCACAGTTTTAAAGCCTATTCAAAGTAGAAAAAAAATGATATATCACACATATATGGGCTATAAAGGAAACAGACAATACAGTCCAAAATGTAAGGACACCTGTTTGGTAGTAAAAAATGGCCAAAAACCTGCCGTCGATTAAGAGTTAACAAAATAAAAGACATTGCTTACAGAGTCAGCTGAAAAAGAATGTGGAAAGATGTCCGATATAAATGCAATGCCTAACTGTGCGTTAGGATATGAAGAACACACTGCACCCAGCATGGCCATTATAGCTCCAGACTAAAAATAGAAGAAAACAAAATAGCATTGATCGATAAGAATATTGCAAAATATCCGGCACCATACAAAAAATTAGGGGGGAAAAATATAATGGTCCAGTGTATTTAGTGGGGCGGATGGCCGAGTGGTGTAGATGCTTGACTATCAACCTGAGAGTCCTGGGTTTGATCCTCGGTGAGAAGCATGGGGAATTTTTCCAGGTGAAATGTGTTTCAAAGTCGTCCCACAAGTCCACCCAGCTTTAAATGGGTACCTGACTATAGAAACAGATAATTCTACGCTTCATCTGCCCCGATGGCCCTTTAGGTCTAAGGAAACTTTAACTTTTTTTTTACAGTGTATTTAACTGTTAGAATATTGAAACACAATAGATATTATAATTCTGAACTGGAAAAAGGAATAAAATAAATAATATTTTTTTAAGTCCCTGACTAGATGAGATGCCTAACTCTTGGTTCTCATCAACCACTAATGGGATGGTTTTTGCAAAGCCCTTCTTTCATTCCCACCATATCTGATAGCGCACCACAGGAGACATAGGCAGTTGACTGGACATGCTGGCAATTGAACCCCTATCCCACAGCATCAAAAAGATCCAGCTCGTTACCAAAGTGCCACCTAGCCACTCTATTTATCCATAAGAATATAGCAAAACTTGGCTATTAATACTATTATAGTTCAGGATGATAATTTTTTTAATCGGAATCAACACATTTAATAAAAAAATTATTAAAATGGATGCAAGCTAACTGGGGGAAATTAATATATTATTCATATAAGATTGTCATTATATTCCAACATAATGTCATCAGTATCATTACAGAAATATCAGTTCAGTTTCAAACCCTCTTGCTCAATATATCTTTTTTTTTTGTTTTGTTTTTTTAAGTGCTAAAAAAAAACTTACTGCACCAACTGACACAATGTACGGTCGCTTAAGTAGTTTACTGCAAGCCATACTGGCAAAAGATGAAATGGTACCTGAAAAAGAAACACATAGCCTCATTTGTAAAATAAAATGTGATATATATACAAATTTTAAAAATGTGAATAGTTTTCATTATGAAACTATATTAAAACACTTATAGAGGGATGAGGAAAAACAAATGTTATTTTACATAAAGGGGAGCGTATTTACTTGTTTAAATTAACTTCCAGTACTAATGTGTGTTAAGATTATTCATTGTCAGGGGTACTGGGAAGTGAGAATTGCTTAAATTATAATAAAGTGATTACATCTTTATTTAGATGTTTCAGCTTTGTCTACCTTGCTGCTTCCGATTACATCTTTATGAGATACCATGTTCAGCAGAAGCGATATAAAGAAGTATATGAGAAATCTAAATTACAAAGATGACTAAAAATTCCAGTGCCCACTCAAGTAGATGTAACTACATAGTTCTCTTTAAGAGTAATTATAAAAATTGAATGAAAGGATGAGCTAGTGATAAGCCAGTGATATATATACATTAAATTATATTAGAAAAAAAAAAGTTGGGCTTTCAATCTTAATAATTAGTTTTATTTTCTTAATTCACGTTTAGCAATGAATGTAGTTTGTAGACATATTACTCCAGTTTATTGTCGTATAATTTTGTGATGCCCTAGCTTTTACATATGAAGCCATCGAAATTTCTACACATTTTTTCTCTGTAGTATGTTCTCAGATTATTGGAATAACTTAAAAGTTAAAAAAAAAAGGTAATTTTCATTCAGAAGTCAACAAGATGTTTAATAAAAATGTTAAATTATTGGATGCCTACTGTTTAATTAATAGTGGGACGGATGGTCGGGTGGTGTACATACTTGACTGGTGACCTGAGAACCGTGGGAAATTTTCCAGGTGAAATTTTTTTACAAAGCCATCCCACAAATCCACCCAGCTTTAATTGGGTACCTGACTTAAGTTGGGGAAATAAAAGCAGCTAGGCGTTGTGCTAACCACACAATCCCTTCATATGCCGAGGTTATAGAAACAGATGAATTCTACACTTCTTCTGCCCCGATGGCCCATTTAGGCTAAGGGAACTTTTATTTTTACTGTTTGATTAATGGAAACTGGTTGAAAATCAACTTACAAAATGGACAGACAAGACAGCAAGTGCATGCATGTAAAAAAAAATTAACACCTATAAATGACCATACCTGCACTGAGGTAAAATGCAGCAAACTGTTCAAATCCAAACATATTTACAGACACTGATGCAAATGACCAAAGAACGTACATATTTACAAACAAGTGAAGAAAACTCACATGGCTGAATGAACTTAACATCATTGATGGCAAAGGGTGGCCTGTAAATGGTAAAAAAGAATTTAGCATAGGAAGCATTCAACTATTCAAAGCAAAAGGAAGAAATGTTTTCATTCGTTCAGCTCAGAAACAGGCTACATTTTTTTTTTTACATTAAAGTTTGATGAGGAAAGAGATTAAATGAAAATGGAATGTCAATAATTGAATTTGATTTAAACTTAATTAAAGCATTTAAAGAATATTTTTTTTTGGAATGATAATCTAACAAATCCTATAACTCTATAATTTGGGAATGCATTTTGTTGGTTTGTTGGACTAAACGCACTAAAAATATAATAGATTGTTTTATACTTAAAAATAATCCTAATTAGTTTAGATTTTTCAAACATAATTTGTTATTATAAAAAAAATTCATTTCTCAAGGATATTACTTCACTGTTGTGTTGTGTGAGTAAACAATAGTCGCAAATAAATCAAAGTATTAAATGATCTAATGATCTGTTAGATAATTAGTGCAGATGATCACGGAACAGACTAATTGACAATAGAAGGGATAGGGGGACGAATTCCAAATCAGACAAATCCACTGAAGGTCATTTCATCCATCATTAATAAGGTGCCAGGCAGAGTTTCAAAATATACCTATTAAACTAGTCCCCAGGAAATTTAGATGTAATATGGGAAATGGGATCAAATCACTAATTGAATGTTCTCTAGCATTCTTTTAGCCTAACCCAAGGCTGTTTGATTTACATTATATACTGAACTATTATCTGATTGAAGGCAGTCAGTGAATCAATAGTTAGTGAGTCAGTAGTCAACAGAGTCAATGACTCAATGTTATAGTAATTAAATCAGGGGAGGATACTTATGTTGAGGTCTGGTATATACATGTTTTTGATTAAAACTCCATTTCCACACATATACTTTCTTAGTGATGCGGACATTTTTTTAAGATTCAGATATATCAATAAATGTTATTTTTATATGTAGAAAAAGCAGATTACAGTAGAGCTTACTAAACAAATTAGTAATATTAGAGACACAGTATCAGAATATTGGTATAAGATAAAAAAAAAAGTTTTTTTTTTTTTAAAAACCTTTTATACATGTGCTTATTCAATTTCATAAAAGTGGATGCTTTTATTTGTTTAAAAGATGACTTACTAATTGATGTTGTGAAGTACCGGATCATCATTGGTTGTAATGCTGTAATTCGCCACAAAAGAAAGACACCAACGTTAGCTGCCATTATACCTATTACCATTTTCTGACCACCTGACAACTTTGTCCACAAGGAGTTAGCCTAGTTACAAATAGCATATTAAAAAATATTGCACTTTATATAAGTAATGAAAACACAAGAAAATAAGACTTAATGGAATTTGGAAAGAGGAAGAGGGTGAGTGTGTGTTTGTGGAAATAAATACTTTAAATATGTTTCTAAACCTAATATAAATTACATGTTCTCTGAATCCTAATGCTTTTTTGTGCTTTTTCTCAAAGACTGATTCTTTCTTCACACCACTCTGTAAATCTTGAAAAACTTTTCGCATTTTTTCATAATTCCATATCATGGCACCGGTAAAACTGCAACCACAAACCTGCAAAAAAAAAAAAAAAAAATCCAATTTTTCATAACTCAAAAATATTACCAGCACAATGCTGATTAGTTCTAAGACCTGCAGGTGACGCTTTGGTAGGAAATCATGTCAGCATACAAGAGCCTAATCTACATGCTGTAACATGTTCTACTCATGAATCCAGTTACCTACCAATGTCTCCCTTGATACCTCGATTGCCATTTCACAAACGGCTATGGTGGGTAAGAATGAAGAGTACTACAAAAACCATCTCTTTAGGATATAAGAGATAAACATCTCACCCTTTCAGGGACTTTACAAAAAAATAAAAAGAATGTCAAATTTAAGAATTTTATAAATAATGAGCTTCAATTTAGGAAAAAAATAAGTGTGATATCAAAAGTTAAAGTAGACTAATTTGAGTTCATTTTTTAAATAAATCCTCAAAATAGAAAAATCCGGAATGTTAAATAATGGATTATAATAAAGAAATGATACACTCTGTATCCATCATTGCACTGAGCTAAAAAAAAAAAAATTACTAATACAGGAATAAAAAAAAGTGTATAAATGATCCTCAAATTTCTACTCTTTGCTACCCACTATGACAACAGTTTTGGTTTCAAAACCCAGCATAAAAAATTGTTTTTTTTTGGTCCCTTTCCCGCAAAGAAAAACTATGATAAAAGAAAGAGAATAAAAGCATCATTATTTGTATATGTATATTTACTATTTTCATTGGCAGATTAAATAACTCTTAGTTTTGTGAAATAATGAGAAATAGTTGTAGTGATGCATACCTGTATTTACTGATTCCTGACCAGCCTAAAATGTTGCAACCCAAACATAAGGACTAAGTTATCTTACAGTATAATTATTAAGAGGATTTACATAGATATAAACATAACAAATTTATATTGAGCTGATAATGCGCCCAAATGAAAATTAATAGAATGTAAAGCTTTAAAAAATGCCCTGAGCGCTATAATAGCTTTCCCATTTCAATAATTGATACTTCAATAAAATGAGATATTTCATTTTAAGACTTATGCAGATTAAATACAGTGGTACTTCCAACAAACAAACTCCTTATTTACTATTTCAAGACAATCTGGTCCTGGATGGATATTTTGTCCATTATATACTGCATCCCCAATTAAAGACTTATCCCTTTTAAAGACCTGATTATCAAAGTCATAATTAGTAGTACCACTGTACTTCATTAATTGTTTTTCAAAATGACATACTCCAACTGTAAACAAGAAATGTTTGACAAGAGATGGGGATTCATTCCCAGGTGTGTGAGATTCTATTTCTTCAGATATACGCTTTGTTCTAAAACCTCTCCGAAAAAAATTCTGAATATGAACCAGCTTCAAGTTTTGTGCTTGAAATTCTGACTTAAACATTGATGAGACTGCCGAGCGTCTGACATTCTGCTTAAGAGGATGGTATAAATTATTCTTTACACTTCTGTAGAAAGAAAAAAAGCAAACATTATTTTTAATAAAAAAAAAAAACATTCCCATTTCGATTGAATCAAAATCACCACCATCCCATCTAATATGATTTTACTATACTTATACATACAAAAAAGATGAAATTACTGTACAAAAATTTTACCAACACATGAACAATGTATTTTATACAATGACACCAATTCATCTAATCATAGATCAATCATCCGATGGTAGGTATGTGGAAATCCATCATAAAATGTTCATGTCATATACCTACCAATGCCAATGGTCATGGAATGGCTCGCATTTTTTTAACGGACAGGCTACGCTTACGTCAAGTACTAAATACGCAATTTGCATTTCTTTTCTTCGGCGTACGTGAGGGTACGGAAATAGACTTTGGAATTGAAAACATAAGGTATTAAAAATTGGAGGCTATGTTTGTGTGGATTGCTAGCACAGTCAGTTGCTACGCCTTTTGGCCGGACCCCATTTTGGCCGACTATGTGTGGGTTCAAATCCCGTCAGAGAAATTCTTTTTTTTTTTTTCCAATTTTTTTTTTCAGAATAATAGATACTAATTTAGCGCATATTTTTTTGTTTTATTACATTATGAAAAAAAAGGGTTAGGGGGGTTAGGGTTTAAGGTTAGGATCATATCGCTTTCTGAAAAAAGGGTTAGGGTTAGCATCATATCGCTAAAAAATATGCACATCTTGATACGTACCCCGAAGAAGAAATATACGGAGTACGTAATTACGTACTCGTAGCAAGTGTCTTTTTTTAAAGAAATGAAAGTTTGTATGTTCTATGGCTAGCAACAACAAAATTTCATATATTTGTAATCACATAGACTAAGTCTTATTATGTTTTAAAAAAAGCAAACTAAAATATATATTTATATATAAACAACAAAACAACCGTCACCTTAAAGAGTGTTGAAATATCAGCATTCGACAACAACTGTAGGGCAGCGCCATTTTGATTTACAAAAATGTGATTGGAGAAAAAAAAGAGAAGAAAGTACGAGAGTAACGAGACTAACTAGCCAGCTTGCATCATTTATACTCGGCTGGTTTTAATGTTATTATAAGATTTTAACCAAATAAGGGCTTAATTTCCCCACAAAATTATAAAACGAATCGCAAATATGATACAATGAAAGTTTCTTTAAAATAGTAGGCATAAAAAAAATTAAAAGATAAGACCGAAATTTGTTTAAAATAAAATACAAATATATAAATAATTTGATTTTTTAATACAAGTGATTTTTTTGCCCCCCCCCCCCGAAAGTTTGGTCTAGTTGCGCCTCTGCATAAAAATACATATGTGTTTATAACGTAAGTGGAGCTAATGGATTTTCCTAGACTTAGCCTTCTGGTCACAAATTTCAGCTTTTTTTCTGTAGTAAAAAAATGACACATAAAAGCTAGAATCTCAACAACCATAAGATCTAATCACATAAGTTAGGTATCTTTTTGAACCTTTTGTTAAGCTCTATCAATCTGTTTATGTTTTGGCACAAAAAATACATTTTGAACATTTTATCCAAGTACCTACCTTAGCCCATAGCTAAATAATATCGACGTCGTACAACTTCCAATTTTCATAACAACTTCGCGTTGGAAAGAAAGAGTCAGAGACATGGTTGAATATTTAAAAATAAAGCAAACACATATGTTAAATGTGCTTATTTAAAACAACTGTTCATCCTGACCTGACAGAGATGGGGTAATTAATTGGCACTTGTTTTACCTGTACTCAGTACCATAGGAAGGGTACTGCGTGTTGTGCGACCAAAATATCGCTGTTAAATGTTTTTCTTGCACTTTTCAGACTGAGGGGGTGGGGTGGGGTGGGGGGCTAGCTACGGCTCTGCATGTACTTAGAGAGAACATTTTTGTAGTATTTGTACTTGTGCACGTGAACCCGTACTTGCGCCTTGTGTACGTGAACCCGTACTTGCGCCTTGTGTACGTGAACCCGTACCTGCACCTTGTGTACGTGAACCCGTACTTGCGCCTTGTGTACGTGAACCCGTACTTGCGCCTTGTGTACGTGAACCCGTACTTGCGCATTGTGTACATGAACCGTACTTGCGCCTTGTACTTGTACTTGCCTTGTGCACGTGAACCCGTACCTGCGCCTTGTGCACGTGAACCCGCACTTGCGCCTTGTGCACGTGTAACCGCACTTGCGCCTTGTGCACGTGAACCCGTACTTGCACCTTGTGCACGTGAACCCGTACTTGCGCCTTGAGTATTTTTTTTTATATACTCATTCTTACCTGCAATTAAAAAACAACAACTTGTGTACTTGTAGGTCAAGTCGTACTTGAACCTAAGGTAGGCCTACTTGTATTCGTTATTGTACATGCATGGTCAGTACGAACACCTCGACATCCCAGTGACGTAAAAAAAAAAAGCAATTTAAGTCTTTTCCGTTTCGGACAAAGGACATTTTAGAGCATTTTCGATAAATAGAGAGGGAAGTAATCATGTTGAATAACTGTTACAAAATAAATAATGATTACGCCCCTTTGATTAGCTTTTATTATTTGTATTTAAAATATAAGCAAAAACGGTATCTAAGAAACTATTATATTCAGCCCTGAGAGGTCCTATCGCGAAATGAACTTTTGATGTACACTTGGCAGGCCAAGACCTACAAAATGATATACACATCATGGGTCTAGGACTTATGGTTGCTGAGATATAGGGCGCTCCTTTGTTAATATAGCTTATATAGTAAAAAACGGTACTTAATACGCCCCCTTTTTCGGCCCTGAGAGGTCAGATCGCGAAATGGACTTTTGCTGCACACATGGCAGGCCAAGACCTACAAAATGATATATACATCATGGGTCTAGGACTTATGGTTGTTGAGATCTAGGGTGATGACGGACAGACAGACAGACAAAACGGGGACAATAAAGCATTTTTTTTTCGAAAATGCTCTAAAAAACCACAAACTAGAATTTTCTCTAAGGAAGTTTATAATAATCAGCCACAACTCTTCTCTTGGTTGAAGTATTAATTAAAGCCTAGCACGGTACTGTACATTAATTAAAACTACTAGTTTATTCATAAGCTAAGCAAGCATATCTAATTTCGCGACAGATTAAGACGAGGCACACTAACTATTGTCTGTAAAGGAATGCCGTCAAAATATATTTATGTAATTCTTACTTGGCCACAACATTTTCCACGTTCAAAGAAAATAACAAACAAAACAAACTAGGCCCATGGAAATGACACCCTGGACCCCCCGGGCACTGATAAGGCCGCCCATGATATCGTTGCGATACACGGTGTGTGTGTGTGTTTTGTTTGTCGGGTGCATTCTTTGTTATTAATTATTATCAGGGTCGTCATTGATCTCGGTCTTAGACCACAAATTGCTGTGTCGAACAGAGTTTATCGCCCTTTTATATACTATTGATAGGCTTCGTAACGTTTAATAACATATCTGTCAATCAGAACATGGGATTTTTTGTTTTGATGGATAAGGTTTTCAAATGCATGCGAACACAGTGGCGTAGCAAGCTTAACTCGCGCCCGAGGCACAATACCTTGTTAGCGCCCCCCCTCTCTCCCATTCGAAAACCATATACTATTATGTTTAGCGGACCGCTTTGCGCCCCATTTGTGAGTCGCCCCAGGACACGACGCCCCCAAAGGCGTATCTAGGGTGGGGGAGAGTGGGGGTCCAAATTCGAAAGTGCCCCCCGGGCCCCAGCTTGATGGGTGCCCCCAATTTTTTTTTACCTTAAACATTAAGTACATTATCTCTTGTCATGATGTCGAATATCAATATACAGGGGGCCCCCAAAGAGGCCAAGCCCCCCCCCCGGGCCCCTAAATCCCTAAGTTCGGCACTAGACTCCTGGGTGTTCCCGATAGATGCCTTAATACAGAGTTTCCCAAAGTGCTGCCCCGGACTAGATCATCGAGTGGACGTGCACGGCTACGGCTCAAAAGCAATATGCACGTCCTTTATTAATACCAAGGGTAGCCTACACAGTATTACAAACAAACAAAAAAAAAACAAGTGGGATATGCGGATGTCGAAAGTTTGGGAAACACTGACTTAGAGCGATAAATGAAAATTGTTGTAATGGATTCCCTAAAGACAAGTGTACGAACCTAACATGGTCTAACAACGGACCCGGGGAACGAATCCCGACCGCACTCAGCTTATTTGTGCTCGTTCAAATACATGACGTGCACATTTAATATTAAATCTCCGTCTGCCTTCTCTGGATGCGGCCCTTTTTGTCTAAATTAAGCACCCCAATGTGACCCACTATTTGAAAAGTTTGCCAACCCGTTATATAACCCAGTGGGGGGGGGGGGGCTACGGGGAACTGCATAAGATACTAAAAAAAACAGACAGATCTCCAGAAAAGTAAAAAAAAAATCATCTACAAGACAATGATCCGACCAGCAGTAACATATGTTAGCGAAACATGGACCATCAGCAAACAAGCAGACAATATGCTAAACACTTGGGAAAGGAAAATATTTAGGAAAAATATATGGGCCAGTGAAAGACAATAACGAGTGGAGAAGTAGAACAAATTCAGAACTATATGAGTTATACGAAGAACCAATTATAACAGCTGAAATTAAAATGAATAGATTGCGGTGGGTAGGGCACAAACAATGGAAAACAACAGAGGTCCAAAAGCAATATATAAGGCAACACTCAATGAGAAAAGGACTAAGGGCAGACCAAGAAGCAGATGGTTGGAGGAAGTGGAGAAAGACCTTCAAGCCATAGGAGTGAGAGAGCGGAGAAAGAAGAAGATCGGGAAAAGTGTAGAAGAGTAGTATGACAGGCCAGGACCCCTAAATGGGCTGTAGAGTCAAAGGAAGAAGAAGAAAAAAGAAGATGCAGCGGCCTATGGGTGTGTGTGTGTGCGTGTGTGTGGTGTGGGGGTGAGGACGGTAACTGGGTTGACCGCCACCCAGCCTCGCACTAAAGGGATGGGGGGACGATAAGATACATAGACAACAAAACTTTTTAGTTACGGTTCTACTTTCTAGGCCTCCCCTCCCCCACATTTGACACTCGCCCCCTGGGGCGTTGAGCATCCACCAGCACTGCTATGGAAGCCCCTGGTATGACTTACACAGGAAACTATTTAAAAAGAACTTTACTGTTGAGATTTAAAGTACAGAGAGGGGAGAGAAGTAAGGGGGGAAGGGAAACAGAGAGAGGGAGAGTGTGTGTGTGTGAGTGAGAGAGAGAGAAAGAGAGACAGAGACAGAGAGGAGGAGAGGGGGTTAGAAGAATGACTGTCTGGTTTCCTAGACGTCGGTGAATATTAAAGATAATGCAAAAATCAATGACGGCTGTCTTTTAACCCCCCCCTCCCTTTTCCCCCCTCCCTTTTCCCCCCTCCCTTTCCCCCACTAAGCTGGTCCTCGACTCGTTTACATTAAGCTGAGGATCAGCCCTCTCTCACTCCCCCCCCCCCACCACTCACACACTTATACATTTACCTCCCCCAAACCCCCTACCCCACCACCAACCATTCCATCCCAACTGAATGCTCTATACAATTAACTTGTACATTTTGTTACAATGTGGGTAACCGTATTTATTTTGTTTGTTGTTGACTGTGGTGGATGGTAGTTACATTGTAACATACTTTTCTTTCGGTCATTGTGTATTACACTAGGACTGATCAGTTATGGTATCACTGTTGAAGGATTGGTATCACTGATAATAAGTTACTGCATCACTGATGAATCAAGGTATCACTGATGAATAAAGGACGGTATCGCTAAAGAATTATGGTATCGCTGATGAGGGATGGTCTAATTGATAAAGGATGGTATCAAAGATGAAGGATCGTATCACTGATGAATTATGGCTTTCTTTTAAAAAAAATGTATGACATACAGCTTAATCAGTCTTTCAATGCAAATCGGAAAAAGCGTAAACTTTTATTATCTGAGCCTTTAATGTATGACACATATATTTAACCATTTTTTTTTGCCGGACATACGACAGCAACGTCACTCAACCGGGCAGACGACATGTCACGTGACCGCAAGCCGTCAGGGAACCATCATTCCGTTTATACTAACATGCTGCAAGAGTTCTAATTTAAAATTACAATTAATTAAGCAATTATGAAATACGTTTGAGACCCAGTTTAAATCAACTTTTAATTTCGTTCTTAGCCCGAGGCACTTGTTGGTTTTCAAAAACAAAACAAATCGTACTTGTTGTGGTGCCCAACACCCCAAATATAAAATTTAAAAAAAATATAAAAAAAATATAAAAAAAAAAAAAAAATATTAAAAAAATAAAAAAAATATATAAAAAAATAATAATAAAAAAATATTTTTTAAAAAAAATTTTTATATTTGATTAATTTTTTTAAAAATAAAAAAGTTTTTTTTAAAAAAAGGAATATAATAATTTAAAAATAAAAATAAATCTCAATAATTAAAATAAAAAAAAAAAAAAACCCCCAAAAAAAAATTCTCATGGTGCCACCCCTCGGGAGGGGGCACCCGCAACGGTCCGCACCCCCCACCCCCACTAAGAGACGCCAGTAGATTACGAGTTTGTGAATGGATCTAGCGATGAAAACCATATATTTTGTATATATATATTTTATAAGATTATATTATAAAAATACTCACATGAAACCGGTCTGGGTTTCAAAGGATTCTTAGGTAGTGTTGAGCACTGCAGATGACGCCCCCCCCCTTTTTTTTCCTGTGGCAGCAGCCCCGTAGCCAAGGGGGGGGGGTGGGCACTGGGGGGGGCGTTCCCCCCGCTAGGTGTGGAGTGCCCCTCCCCAGCTTAATAAGAAGAAAAAGAGGAAAAAATAAAGAAAAAGTAATTAAAATGAGAAAGTACATCTTTGCTGGGTATTGTTGCCCCCCCCCCTGCTTACTTTGACCTGGCTACGGGCCTGTGTGGCAGAGTGAATACTGTACCTACCGGTAATTACCGATAATGCCTTCCTTGGGCGGCGAAAACATTTTAATTGTGTGGTAAAATCATGTTTTTTTTTGTATGTGTGGGAACTCATTGATATTATATCATTTATGGCATGATATATGGACCTTTTACTTAAAGGGCTAGAAGTACAGCCCCACCAATGTACCTTCACCGAGGGACACTTTAATGTACCTTTACCCAGATCCTCCATTTGTATCTGACCTAAGGCCCCCCAAAACGCACTAAAGAACATCTCTGCTACAAAACAATGAATCTTTTTCGTCAATTCATGTAAGTGTCAGTTTTATCTTTTTTTTGTGTGTGTGTTTACAATCAATTTATTGTAACTTCATCTTTGTCCCTATTTTTTAATAAGTTGTATCATACACATGAAGTTGGAGAAAAATTCTATAAAACCTCTTGTTCCGATCCCATTCCTGGTTCCGATAAATAGAACATACTATATTTTTTTTTATAGAAATTTGTAGAAATAGGTCAAAACATAAATGATTAAATCCATAAAATCGTTAGAGTGAAATTAAATTTTGAGCTAAAATTCGCGGGTATCGATGCACACAAATGTTTCGATCCGATGTCGATACATCGTAAATACCATAATCCAATCGATAATCTGAAAATATTCCTTTCCCTTAAGATAATCCTACAATTAACTTTTTTTTTTATTTTACATTGCCTACATTGCTGGTCGTTTTTGGTAATTTGATGCCCCCACTCCCAACAAAATTTATTTTCCCTCTAAGACAAAAAAAAACAACAAACTTGAACAAACAAAAAGACCTAAACAAAATATTGCGGCCAAAAGATGGTTTTAAAAAAAGAGTAAAAAAAAAAAAAATGAGCCTTTAATGTATGACACATATAGTTAACCGTTTTTTTTTTTTTGCCGAACAGACGACAGCAACGTCACTCAACCGGGCAGACGACATGTCACGTGACCGCAAGCCGTCAGGGAAACCATCATTCCGTTTACACTAACATGCTACAAGAGTGCCCTCCCCATGTCCATTTCCAAAACGGGAAACATGCAAAAACTGATGTTGCATGTTTCCATTAAGAAAACAAAATTAAAAAAAAAAAACTTTATAAATAAATAAAAAAGAAAAAGCAGCCAGCAGTGTCGGGGGGAAGATAAGGGGGTGGGGGTGGGGGCGTTTGTTGGCTGAAGAATCTGTTGAACTTGAAGTAGGCGAGGATCAATTTGAAGTTGATGTTTTCTCGTTGCTTGAAGTGTTACATGGATGGCATCATTTAAATAAACCTCTTCCCTATACGTGATTTTTTTTTTTTTTTGCATGTGTGTGAATATTCGACAGCATCGATGGAGCAACTAAAGTTAAAACTATATGCATTAAAAACATACCAGTAAGTCTGTAACTAGAGACTTAAGGGCGTGGTAGATACATTCATACTATACCTTTTTGACTTAACTTATAGCTAGATGTTCATCAGTGAAGCATAATAATGTAAATAGATAGTTATCATTGGTTTTAGATAAGGAAAACTTTTAGAGTAGGATAATGAGAACTATATATGTTTAAAATTAACACAGCCACAGAAGTTCACCGTAGCTTTTAGATATATGAACTATATATGTTTAAAATTAACACAGCCATAGCAGTTCACCTTAGCTTTTAGATATATGAACTACTAGCTGTACCCAGCCACGCGTTGCTGTGGCTAATCCCTATGTAATGTAATACTAAGTATTGAAGAAAACCTTGTTTCTAATAATGTTTTTAGAAAAATAACTATCAATAAATTATAACTATAAACAAAGGAAAATCATCTATTTTGGGAAAATAACCGTTTCTAAATGAATTATGTTTATTAATGCAGTGCTTTTGGATGTTCTTTCGGAGTTATGATTGATTTAGCGTGAATCTTGTTTACATATTTGATAAAAAAAATACTGACGAAATAATAATTTGCAAACCAAAGTAAAAAGAAATATTTGACGATACTGTTTGTTAATTAAAACAAAATACTGACGAAATATTAGTCTGCACACAGCGGGGTGGTTTATTTTTTAACAAATATTGACAATATATAAGATAGCACTCAGTGACTTTTGAATTACCTCCTGTGGTTTAAAAAAAAGTTAAGTGAAGTAAAGAAATAATTTGACCTAACCGATCGATTAGATATTATTTTTTAAATATTATATATATAAACACGGCGGGCAATTCACTGTAATTTCGCGTGTAAATTTTAAGGCAATTGGTGAAGAACATTCGGAGTTATGATAAATAGCGCCAATCCTGTTTACAATTTTATTTATATAGATAGATATATGTTTAAACTTAGCACATCACTAAAAGTTTTTATTTAACGCATTTTAATAAAAAAAAATATAAAATATTTTAAGTTTTTAAAAAATTTATTGATGCTGTGTTCGATTAACATTTTTAACGTTTGGTGAATAAAAAAAAAACATTTTATAAAAAAAAACATTAATATAAATATTTTTATGATCTAAGCATTCTAAGGAATACATTTTTTTTTCAAATCTTTTTATTGTATTTAATAAACTTTTTTCCAATGTTGTGCTTTTTAGTTTTCAAAAATAAATTAGCTTGTTTTGGTTTGGAAGTCTGTATAAAAATCTGGACACTTTTGCACATTTACGCATCGGTGCAGTGCGTCCCATGGTGCTTCCGTAATAATATTTACAATGTATTCTCTATAGGTAATCTCCCCCTGTCCTCCCTCCACCTTCCCATTATAAACATTGTTAGGAGTAATTAGCTTCATAATTCTACACGATGTAATTTTTTTTTGGAAAAGGGGGGGGGGGTGTTGAAATGATCAAAATAGTGTCATCTTAGCACACACACGTTTTTTAAAATATTAAAAAAAAAATTAAAACGTTCTACACCTACACACACACATACAAACATACACCTACACACACACACACACACCTAATACACACACATAAACAGATATTTAATTTAGTTATGTTTTACAAAAAATAAATAAGAACATTAAATTTTTTTTCAATATTATATTTTATTTATTATAATACGTCTAGTTGTAAATAAGATACCCAATTGATGTATTGAACGAATGGCATCACAGTTTTTGCCTTGCTCTCTATAGACAAAAAAAATGTATATATTTATATATAGTATTATAACTAAACAAGACACAAAAACATTATAAAATGTCTAACAATCTTAGTAGCAGTCGGTATATATTGAATTTATGACAATAAAAAAAAATCAGTAGTACAGGAGCAGACGACCAAATAGGAGTTATTATAACAAAAAAAACCCATTATAATAATATTTTTTTACATAATAACAAAAAACATTATTACATTATTATTACAAAATAAATTATTATTATTACACGAGCAGTTGAACAGTTGGTAAATCCAATTTTTTCCACACTCAAATTTTCTTTTTAATTCAACTCAAATGCAACAGAGACTTTCACACATTTGTTAAGATTAAAATAAAAAAAAATCAATAAATATTATTTTGCACTATATATTATAAATAAAAGGTCTAGTTTAGGATCGTGGGTAATGATTGGTTTGTTGGTCTGGTAGAGAGAAAACTTCACACTTGTACATACAGAGCAGTCTGGCAGAAACTCTTAGAGCTGCCAACGGGATTTTTTTTTTCATAAACCAAAAAAAAACAACAAACAAACAAGTACGGAGTTGATGGTGGTGGGTGGGTGGGGGGGGGAGGGGTGAGGGAGGGTAAGGAACACAAGCATTGGCAACCCTGCTCCTGCTCCTGCTCTTCTGTCAACTTTTAAGAACCAGGCCCCCATTCCTCCACCAAGAAATTACACACTTATGGAGAGCCACGGGGCCCCGAAAGTTTCACGGCCTCTGATAAAGGGCCCTTTTGTTTCCTCTCACCTCGCATCCGGCCTGACACATACACTTAAGCTTGTTTGTGTACATGAATCATACAGGTCGAGCTCACAGACTAAACACAGATAAACATAGTCTTATAGAGTGCTGCCTATGGAATAGTCTTTTTTTTCAAAGTAATGTATTCCATTTCAAAGTAATGTATCCCGTTTCAAAGTGATGTATCCCATTTCAAAGTAATGTATTCCATTTCAAAGTAATGTATTCCATTTCAAATTAATGTATTCCATTTCAAAGTGATGTATTCCATTTCAAAGTAATGTATTCCATTTCAAAGTAATGTATTCCATTTCAAAGTAATGTATTTCATTTCAAAGTGATGTATTCCGTTTCAAAGTAATGTATTCCATTTCAAAGTAATGTATTCCATTTCAAAGTAATGCATTCCATTTCAAAATAATGTATTCCATTTCAAAGTAACATATTCCATTTCAAAGTAATGTATTCCATTTCAAATGAGAATTAGACAATAAAGTGTACAAAACTACCCGTAATAGAGATGTCGCTTTTATTTAACGCACACCTTCCCCCAGGTTTTCAAAACGTTATTCTTCATCATGATTTGTAGTTCCTCGTACTCTCTTCCCATTAAAAAAAATATACAGTGGACTCCGCTTAATTGGGACACCGCTTATTTGGGACAGCCGCTTATTTGGGACAAATCTCAACGAAAACAAACCAAGAGGTCAATAGTAAATTTGTAAGTTTAATTGGGACAGCCGCTTAATTGGGACAAAATGCCTCGGTCCCGATGTGTCCCAATTAAGCGGAATCGACTGTATATATATATATATATATATATATATATATATATATATATATATATATATATATATATATATTTCTTCTGTATTAGTATTAAGTAATGGTATTTACTAGGCCCACGACATGCTGTATGTCATAAAAACTCAACATCTGACAATCTGTCCAACCCCAACCCGTTTTTTTTTTAAAAAATGCATCTGTTACATTTATTTAACAAAGGCCTCACTCATAAGCATATGAAGTCATTAAATGTTTTTATTTGTCTGAAGACTATAACCAAAGATTCAAATTAAAAAAAAACAAAACAAAACTGTATTACTGTCTTAACAAAATTACAATAACTGTTTTATGACATCGGTTTTGTTTTGTTTTTGAAATAAAATATTGTAATGCCATCAATAATGGCCGGTGTCTGTAGCATCTAGTTACTGCTCCATCCTAGACACTATTTTTTTCAATTAAAATTTCTTTTAATATTTCTCAATGTAGCTTGCGATTACAAAAAAATAATAAATAAATTGTCTGACTGTTACCAAAGGCGAATCTAGGGTGGGGGAGGGGTCCAAATCAAAAGCCCCCAAAATGTTTTTTTTACATTAAATATTAAGTATATTATATCATGTCATGGTGTTGAATGCCAAAATGCAGGGGCCCCCAAAAAGGCCAAGCCCCCTGGCCCCAGAAAACCTAGGTTCGGCACTGACCGTTACCTTATGATAAGACACTATGTCCAGTTAAAATCAATATAATGGTCTTGAGGACATATCAACAACTTTTTAAAAAAACGTTTCAATTATGACCGAGTAATGTAGACATATAGCACGTCATGGGACTGAACCCAAAAGAAGACTGCCGAAAATCATGTCCGCTGGTTCAATACCTTTGAGACCCACTGGAGATAAAAGGACGAAGAAGAAGAAGAAGAGGTTTTGTAGTCTGAAGATAAGATTATCGCCAATTTTTAAATACGTCGGTTTGCTATTTCATTTGATATCCGTACAAATAAATAAAATAAATAATTCCACGTGTGTTCATGTTTCGCAAATCTCTTCTCAAGTGAGGTATAACTTTTTTTTTCTTCATATTAAACTCAAAAACAACGGGCTAGTGTGTATTTAAGGCAGAGAGTAACAAACGCGGCAACAACCATGGCCAAATCTAACGAATGGGCCGACAAGCCCGTAGGCCTTACAGGGGTACAGGGCCTCCGTGCTTACGCATAATATGATCATATATATTTCATTATTTTGAATGATTTTATTTCACAAGGACCACAACATACTGGTTGGCTAAAAGGAGGAGGAGAGGGGGGGTGTTCGTAATGCTGTTCATACGTTTTTTCAGACCGAGAGAAATATTGTAAAATTTCCAATGAACTTTGATTGAGTGACTCACATAGCTGAATGGGTTCTTCTAGTCGTTCAAGTACGATAACCTGTCCAACGCATGCGAAGTTTTTATTTAAAGAGATTATTTCCCTTTGTTTTCAACTATCAAGCAATTCCAACGAAAGGAAGTAAAATAAAAGTCCAGCACCTTGAGCTATTGTGATAATATTTCAGAACGGAAGACAAGCATTTGAATAGTTCACGCAGAGAAACATTTTGGCATGTCATGATATAAAACACTAACACCACACATGATATAACACCGACACCACACATGGTATAACACCGACACCACACATGATATAACACTGACACCACACATGATATAACACTGACACCACACATGGTATAACACTGACACCACACATGATATAACACTGACACCACACATGATATAACACTGACTCCACACATGGTATAACACTGGCACACCACATGATATAACACTGACACCACACATGGTATAACACTGACTCCACACATGATATAACACTCACACCACACATGGTATAACACCGACACCACACATGGTATAACACTGACACCACACATGATATAACACTGACGCCACACAAGAATATGAAATATAACTGCCATTTAGTTGTCCAGAAATACACTACACGTGCTGGTATTCATTTTATTGATGTCCAATCCCAGAATATTTGAGGTCAACGGAGACGCACTAGTCTCTTAAACAGGTATATGTGTAATGTTGAACAGGTATATGTGTAATGTTGAACAGGTATATGTGTAATGTTGAACAGGTATAGGTGTGAACATGTTGAACAGGTATAGGTGTTAGCATGATGAAAAATTTAAATCTAAGAAGAAGATAGGGTTGACTTTTGAATATATTTTATTCTATCTCTGATAGTTCTGGACATGAATACATAATTTTAGCTTAAACTAACAATTAAAAAAAAACCCAGCCTTTATTACCCATTACAAATATTTGTATATTTACCAGTGTTTCGCTAATAAATAGATAGATTATTATCTATGATTATTACAGTTCCGAAGAATTCCTTGATTTGCAACCATTTTCGCAGTTCATTACATGGAATTATTCTATTAAAATGTTATTTTTAAAACATTAACAAAAGTGTTGCTTATATATATATATATATATATATATATATATATATATATATTAAAAACAGTGACAGTACTTTTAACAACAGACTTATCATTATCACGTAAACAAAAGTTCAATCTACAATGTCCACTGAATCTACATTGTCCACTCAATTTCCTCTGTCCACTCAAAATACATTACTCAATCTATTTTATCCACTCAATTTACATTGTCCACTCAATCTAGATTGTCCACTACATCTGTCCACGCACTCTACATTGTTCACTGAACCTAAACTGTCCACTCACCCTACACTGTCCACTCACTCTACACTGTCCACTCACCCTACACTGTCCACTCACCCTACACTGTCCACTCACTCTACATTGTCCACTCACTCTACACTGTCCACTCACCCTACACTGTCCACTCACCCTACACTGTCCACTCACTCTACATTGTCCACTCACTCTACACTATCCACTCACCCTACACTGTCCACTCACTCTACATTGTCCACTCACTCTACACTGTCCACTCACCCTACACTGTCCACCCACCCTACATTGTCCACTCACCCTACATTGTCATAAAATCATCATCCATCACAAGATCAGAGCTCGATAAAAAATTATTTAACAAATAAATAAATTACCCAAAAACCTGAACCTGAAATATATCTCTGTCATTTTTGCAGCATTTTTAAAATTTCTATCCATGCAAAATCGTTTAACTAAAAAAAAAAAAGCAAAAACAAAAATCAGGCAAAGTGAAGAAACAAAAAAAAAGCCGAACATATTAATGCTCCAAGAGTTGGCATTTTATCACAAATCAAAGAGAACCATCTACAGACAATCATAACATTATTCTATATCACAAAAAATTATACATATTGTATATATATACGTATATTATTTTAAGACATATTAGATGGACCAGCAAACTGTACACTGTACAGCATGGAAGAGTCAACAACATACAATTTGTGTCTGTGTGTATGTTTTGTATGTGACATTCTGGTGTACTGGTGTCATTTATACAAAAAAAAAGTCAATGACACGTCTTAGTGTCATATATGCATATACAAAACTGAAAACATAGGTATATCCTCCTAATGCATCATCACAGGATTTATATATATATACACACACATATTAAAACAAAAAACGACCACGTACAGAAAATTCTAAACGGGGGAAATCCAATGATTTGAACAAAGCTGTTTGTCTCAGAGATGTAATGAATATTTATATACAGTGGTATGAACTATGAACCAAAATGGCTGACATCCGTTTTGGACGAAAGTTAGAAGACGAATTTTCAACGAATTAGTTGGCTACCAAGTATATATATATATATATATATATATATATATATATATATATATATATATATATATATATGTATATATATATATATATATCAATAAATAAATTTGACAATCGTCAAATCAGCAAATCATTTAGAATAATAGATTGATAATTACAAAACATGGGCTCGTCTTTAGTGAAACAGAAACAAAATATTAAAAGGACCAAATGACCGTTTAAAAAAAAAAAAGACCAATAAGAGATGTACTACTGTCGACTATAGGGCGTGAATGCTATCGGCAAGAACACTGGTAAACAAATTGGTGATGGTGGGTGGGGGGTGGGGTTGGGTAGGGGTCAGTTCACTCTAGAATAATGCTAACTGACCAATGTACAGTTCCGGGAGAGATTCGCCTGTTGCTTGAGCCTTATGTGACAAGGTTAAAAGAAAACAACAAAAAAAAAAAAAAAACAACTTTCACCATTGCAGATATAGGTCTGTGATAGATGGCGGTTTCCAGGCAATTAGGGGGTCTGAGACGGGTGTGGCTGGGGGCGGGGGGGGGGAGGGGGGAGGGTTTCAAAGGGCGAGATGTGGGAGTTCTTAAGGTTGGGTTTTTTTTTTTTTAACGGAAAGTGTGTGTGTGTAAAAAAGGAGGTGGGGTGAAGTGGGGTGGGTGATGGAGATAATCCACGATGCACTATGTCAGTTCCGTGATGAGGTACCGGAACTGAGATAAGGTTAAACACAATAATGTCAAGGCGACCCGAAGGAATACTACAGTAGCGGGGCAACTGTGCATGGCTGACGACGATGATGATGTGGCCCCGACCCCGGGGTGGGACGTGCCGTTCTGCGGGCCACTGCTTGTGACGTTGGTGGTGCTGCTGCTGCTGTTGTTGTTGTTCATGTTGGCCGCCGCCGCCGCTGTGGTGACTGACCCGGAGGAGGCAACGACAGTGAAGGTGTCATCGGGGCTGACGCATTTCGGATCATAGAACAGTGAGCAGTTAGACTTTGGAAGGTGCTCAACCCGGCAGTACTCATTCTCGGCATAGTCATCCCCCCACCACAGATGACACGTCCTGTAGCACGGTTTGTCCTGGTAGGTATCTGGAAGGTTCATATGATGATCTGGATTTGGTGGTGGAACAAAAAACAAACAAACAATTAATAACCTATATATCTGTAATTTAATGATGTATAACAACGTATATATCTGTAATTTATTGATGTATAACAACCTATATATCTGTAGTTTATTGATGTATAAAAACCTATATATCTGTAGTTTATTGATGTATTACAACCTATTTATCTGCAATTTATTGATATATAACAACCTATTCATATGTAGTTTATTGATGTACAACAACATATCTATCTGTAATTTATTGATGTATATATTTGTGCATAGAATTTTTAATTCAAATGAAGAATTTGTAAATTATGACAAATGCAGATGTGGTTTTTTGAAAAACGTAATCTGCCTCGTAATACATCATCATCCAGCAATCCAGCCATCCGTCCGCCCGTCTGTCTGTCCCCTCCCCCCCCCCCCAGGAGAGAGAGAGAGAGAGAGAGAGAGAGAGGACGCCCTTTTCTAGCACGACCCTGGTCCAGCACGTTTGCGCCTTATAACATTTTTTAAAAATACAATTTTGTAATGGGGGGGGGGGAGGGGAGTGGGGGGGGGACATAATATTGTTTCTTCAAAAAAGACCTCTACCCCATACCCTGAAGAAGAAAGTCAGCCATGACACCATCTCAAGTACACACACACACATACACACATACACACACTCGATGTGTTACAACAATACGCCAGTTATCACTTACAGCACCCGCCCCGCCAAATTGTGTGCTGAGACCAGCGGGGCTGGGCAACACGCACGTTTTAAAATGAGGGCACGGAAAGAGTTAAACAAACACATGGCAACACAACAACAACAACAACAACAGTGAGGCCTACATGATTTTTTCAGAAGCGAGCAAACAGTGGGGCATGACTCAGGTATTAAACACGCGGCCCCGACCCCAATTAATCACGGACAAATTTGATGTTTTTTTTTTTGCTGTTGCAATGTAACAGTTCTCTCCCTTCCCCCACTCCCCCCTAAACCCCCCCCCCCCCGATTTCTTATAATTATTCTAAAAAAAACAACTAATCCGCTGCTGAAAAAAAAAATGTATTTATCCACATTTTCGAATTGACAGTTTAATTTGGTTGATCGGTAATTTGACACTCAAGTGGCAAAGGACACGTTATTGGATAGAATCCCGACCAAAAGCAAAACCTTTTGAGTGTCTTCAATCACTAATACTATATGAAGTCTAAAGTCACTAATATTATATGAAGTCTAAAGTCACTAATACTATATGAAGTCTAAAGTCACTAATACCATTTGAAGTCAAAAGTCCAATCCATTATGTCCCTTCGAAATATAGTCTGCGCACCAAGATGCAACCTAGATGTACCCCAAATGCAACAAGATGCGCATAGAGATGCACCAAGATGCGCATAGAGATGCACCAAGATGCGCCAAAAGGTGCGCCAAGATGCGCCCATATTTGCACCAATATGCACTCCGAGTACACCAAGATGCACCATAGATGCACCAGGATGCACCAAATAAAATAAACTTTCTGTTTCTGTTGTAAGAAAAAAAGAAATAACACATGCACCTCACCTTTGCATATAAAACTGGGGTCACCCGCTTGTGTCTTGACCTCTGGACGAAAAAATGGACACCTCTCCTCCACACTCTCACACAACTCTGAACATGGCTGCCAGGACTGACCAGAGTGGAAGTACGTGAAATTATTGGAACAAAGCCAATCCTTGTATGCTAACTGAAATATGACCGAAAAATAGACATTGTTAGTTGACAGACATATGACAAGAATATAGACATTGTTGGATGACTGACATGTGACAAGTATATAGACATTGTTGGATGACAGACATGTGACAAGAATATATACATTGTTAGATGACTGACATACGATTAGAATATAGACATTGTTAGATGACAGACATACGATTAGAATATAGACATTGTTAGATGACTGACATATGACAAGAATATATACATCGTTAGATGACAGACATAATGACATATGACAAGAATATAGACATTGTACATTTGGTTATGGTTATGGCTGACTTTCTTGGCAGTCAGTGCCGTCTTATCGTCCCAGGCTTTTTCTCGGGGGCCTATTACGAGTATTGAACCCCCGTGTCTATCTCAGTCTTTTTAAAACGAGATTATTTCGGGGGAGGAGGGGGAGCTCATACAGCGGATAACACGGCCCTGCTTCGTACTAACTGCTCTACCAGAAGAGATTCTGATTTTAACTATCTTTTGGTGACACTCGCGGCTATGCATGATGCATAGATTCTCCATTACTTTAACAATGTAAATAAACAAGCTATTTAAGTCTTTTCCGTTTCGGACAAAGGACATTTTAGAGCATTTTCGTGTACGCAGTGGCTACGTATGGGTTTTGATAAATAGAGAGGGAAGTAATCATGTTGAATAACTGTTACAAAAATAAATAATGATTACGCCCCTTTGATTAGCTTTTATTATTTATATTTAAACTATAAGCAAAAACGGTACCTAAGAAACTCTTATATTCAGCCCTGAGAGGTCCTGTCGCGAAATGTTGTACACTTGGCAGGCCAAGACCTACAAAATGATATATACATCATGGGTCTAGGACTTATGGTTGTTGAAATATAGGGCGCTCCTTTGTTAATATTGCTGATATAGTAAAAAAACGGTACTTAATACGCCCCCTTTTTCGGCCTTCAGAAGTCAGATCACAAAATAGACTTTTGCTGCACACATGGCAGGCCAAGACCTACAAAATGATATATACATCACGGGTCTAGGACTTATGGTTGTTGAGATCTAGGGTGATGACGGACAGACAGACAGACAGACAAAACGGGGACAATAGGTCATTTATTTTTTCGAAAATGCTCTAAAAAAACGGAAGTGCTCATTGTACAATGTGGACAATGGCGCTAAAGCGTCGAAATTTTGTGTCCATGTAGATAGAAGAGCAGGACGGGATCCTGTTATTTTTTATAATAACTGTTACTAGTGCCGGCCTTATGGCTGCTGGAGCCCGGTGCGAGCTGAACGTCGTTGCTTTTTTTTTTTTACATCATAACTGTACACATTTCAACAAGGTTAACATTTATGGTGTGTCATTCACAAGTTGATGTTACATTTTTTTTTAGATAACTAGTCGTTTTTGTGAGTGTATTAGTATTTTATTTTAAAGTTTTATTATTGTATTATGCGGCTATGGCATGTTCGTTTTCTACGTTATTTAATCGTTGATAACGCTGTTTTGATTGGTTCGATTTGTGTTCCTTACGGTCGTCCAGAACTGTTGGCTCCATCCCGCCCCGACTTGATAGCCCATATTTAAAGGTTCACTGCGCAGCCGGAAACTCTCAATCTTCAAGATTGTTGAGATAAAAGCAAATGATATTTTAGCCATGAAACGTTTATTATCAAGTGTTTGCGCATGCGTAGCGACAGAGTGTTTTTTTTTGGCAGTGGAAGATGCAGAATCCTGGGATATTTAAATATTGTAAATTTTTGATTAAATTAAATATATGAAAAAAAAAAAGCAAGTTTGGCTAAGATTTCATACCAACAGGCGCAGAAAAATGTTGGAGATTATATATCAGTAAGTAGAAATGTAAAATAAAAAAAAAAAAAACATTGATTAAATCACAATTAAAAGGTAAAAAATTGTCGATTGCATCTTATCGGAGCACTATCTTAATGTTCAAACTACAGACATGACCATCACATCGGATCACCATCTTGATGATAAAACTACAGACATGACCATCACATCGGATCACCATCTTGATCTTCACATTTCAGGCTTCGTACCACAACATTTCCTTTGTTTTTCGGGAGCCCTGTGCAGAGACTTTGAGATATTTGGGGTTTGGTTTCCCATTGTGGCATTTATAGCATAATATTTAAAAATGGAAATTTTTTACTGATAGGGTGGGGAAAGAGGGGGGGGGAGCTTCTGCCTATAATTAAGGTTTTGCTAAGTCCAATGATTCGGCATTTGACTAAGACTATATCACAAGTACAGCACCCGTAGACTTCCGGTCGTGTCAACCGCCATTCCTCCTCGACACGCCCACTCCCCAACCATTCAAACAATGTGACCTCCCCACTCCCCACGGTTTAGATATCTGTTGACTTAATTATCAGCACGGGCTGCTGTGGAGGGGGGGGGGGTGGGGTGGGGTGGAGTGGAGGAGGAACAGCGGATAACCAGTATCCGCTCACACCGAGAGATGTGTCAATTGATATTAATAGCGCCAGTTGTGCTCGCGTATTGATTAAGTAACATGAATTATTAGTTAGTCTTTTACCAGGCACCCCCTTTCCCCCCCACCTCCAATACCAGTCCATGCCCCCTCCCTTTCTCCGCCCTAGTTTTCCTCCCCCCCCCCTTCTGCCATTAAAAGCTAGGTCATTGTGGAGGGGGAGGGGGGGACTACTAATAAATACATCTGTACTCAACGGTTGGTTGAATTGGTGGAAAGTTGACCATCCATGTATGTGTGTATATTTATATACGTCCAATATGTGAAACTTGACCTCCATGTATGTGTGTTTATTTATATACGTCCAATATGTGAAAGTTGATCTCACCATGTATGTGTGTTTATTTATATACGTCCAATATCTGAAAGTTGACCTCACCATGTATGTGTGTTTATGTACGTGCAATGTGTATGCACGTGCTCATGTGTGCGTATATATATGTAAGTAAATATGTGTGTATGTATGTTTGTATGTACATTTATACACGTGTTTCTGTACACATTCATCACGTGTTTCTGTACACGTTCATCACGTGTTTCTGTACACATTCATCACGTGTTTCTGTACACGTTCATCACGTGTTTCTGTACACGTTCATCACGTGTTTCTGTACACGTTCATCACGTGTTTCTGTACACGTTCATCACGTGTTTCTGTACACGTTCATCACGTGTTTCTGTACACGTTCATCACGTGTTTCTGTACACATTCATCACGTGTTTCCGTACACATTCATCACGTGTTTCTGTACACATTCATCGCGTGTTTCTGTACACATTCATCGCATGTTTCTGTAAGCATTCACGCCTCTACATAATTTCAAACGTACATTGCCTATGCTAGATATAATGACACGGTCGTAAGTTAGACAGTATTGTGTAATGTTGCCAACTCCCGGTGTAAGGCAACGGTTTAGTAAATGTATGAGTAAAAGTTGTATTATAATAAATCGATGTAATAATGATGTTATCTTGTAATCAGAATAGTAAATATACAAAAAGCAATTTACGATTGAAGTTATCTTGTAATGTTGTATAGGAATGTAACATTAAACAATGTACAGCGAGCGCATCCAGGGAAACACTATAGGTATATTGTAACAGATAAACGCTATGGTTTTCGAGTACCTAGTAGACGTAATAATTATTTAATTCTGTAAACAACTAACGCAATGATACAAGTATCTTATAACAAAAAAAAATAAAGCAATAATAACATGTTATTGTGTAACTAAACAATGCAATAATAAAATTATCTTCTTGTCAACAGTGAGCGTAATTGTAAAGTGATCATATATAACCATACAAGATATGGGTAAGGTTATCTTGCAAGCTAGTCGACGCAATGGTAAAGTTATCTTGTAACCAGAATTCCCAATCTCTGTGTATACTCAAGAGTGTTTGGCTAAATTGCCTGGCTATTGATCGAAGGTTTGCTATATTAATGGCTAGCTTCAGGCGGTTGATATTACTTGATGCATTCATTATTATTTATATTGCTTAAAGGGGTGTGTGGGGGAAGGGAGGGGATGGACCCCGCAGCGAAATGTATGGGAGTAACGAATTTCATTTTCTCTTAGGAAAAAAAAATCTATTCTAAAGGCCTCCGATTTATTCAGCATTTCTTTGCTTAACCCATTAATAGATCAAGATAATTGATGTTTTTTCTACTATCCCTTCCCCCAACCCCCACCCCGCCATTTCTCTCCTTTATAGAAGAGCCGCACTGGGGATAAAGCTACAATTGTAAATACGTGTTCACACTCAGATTTTATACTTATTTAGATAGGCTGCTGCCGCCGTGTACCGACACATAAATGTCTTCTCTTAAACAAAAAAAAAAAGCAAGACATTCCACAAAAGTCTGTCTATCGTACGTTTACACAGACGCACAAAGTAGGGGAATCCTTCAGTGCAGACCATAATATCAATGAGCGCTGTACTCACTCACAGTGAAATCTATGTGTAGCGTTCTTTCCCCGCTGTAATAATATACACCTGCCATAAAAACTGTTGTACTGTAAAATCAATCAACTATATAAATACTGTATTTTCCTCACTGTAAAATGTTAATTGTTAACAAAAAGTATAATCTATAAACACTGTAAGCTCAAGTTGTAAAAAAAAAAACAACAACTATGTTTAACGTATTGTCTAAATGTAAAATCCATTGTTAATGTATTGTCTGAACGTAAAATTGATATGTACTTCACTATCTCGCTGTAAAATATTCACTGTATTGTCTAAATGTAAAATCCATTGTTAATGTATTGTCTGAACGTAAAATTTTTAAGCACTTCACTATCTCACTGAAAAATATTCACGGTAGGCATATTGTTTAAATGTAAAATCTACTTTGCATAGTGCTGCCCAAATGTAAAATCTAATATGTAATACACTGTTTTACTGTAAAAAAATCATTGTTACTTTGTTGTCCAAATGTAAAATCTGATTTGTAATGTCAAATACATTACAGTAACAAATCCAAAGTTCTACTGTCCCCTTGTCAGTACTGTACTGCCCAACTGTAAACCTTCTGTGCTCAGTGCTCGGTCCTTTATCGATTTTATTCTATTAACTCTACATGTACTGTCTTACAGTAATATTCATCAATATCGTAACGTACGTACATTATACTTAAGCTAGTTACTCCATAGATTGACCAATCGTTTCTTTACAATTATTTGTATTGAATTATTTGAAAACTAGATGTACCCTGCAAAACCTTTGCATAGAGTTATATCCCCTTAGGCTTGATCGGTAGGTTGGTTTTAGGCAAATCCGATTTTTTCATGATTGTATTTTAAACTGGAATACTGATGTATTCAGTGCTTTCTTTGTGAAAAAAAATAGGTGCAGGTACTCAGTGAGGGATTGCCTAACTTTTAACTACCACTTCGCACCTCGATGCAAGCTAAATCACAACTGCAAAGATACTATTTTAAAATAATTGAATTTTAACAAATTAATAATAAAATAAATTAATAATAAACGTTAAAATGCAAGAAAAGTAATAATTCTCTCCTCATATATAAACACCGTGTACAGCCGATGTGCATGAACTGTGTACATGGAGACATTCCCCTGGATTAAAGATTCCCCAGTCTACGTATCGATCTAAGATTACAGTCTGGCGTCGCAACTTGTACTGGGTTCTGTAACCGTAGTTCGCATAGTAAACACATTTATTTAAAGAGTATGTATATAGTATCGTGCTGTTACCAGATAGAGTGGGGGTGGGGAGAGGGGGGGAGGTGGGAACTTGAAAAAAAAACGGTCCTTAGTCAAAAAAAAATAAATCTGTGGGAAGATGTTTCGATTACGAAATGATCCATTGAGAAAATTTACACACCAATATGTTTGGTATCGATATCATTTGTAGTGATCTCAACAAATATTCCCAGATGGTGTAAAAAAAAATGTGTGCTTGTGAGTCTGTGTGGTTTTGTGTAAATGCTTGCGTCAATTTGTGTATGTGTAAGAGAGAGAGAGAGAGAGAGAGAGAGAGAGAGAGAGAGAGAGAGAGAGAGAGAGAGAGAGAGAGTTTATGTTTATTTGTGTTCGTTTTTACAAGCCTGTTGTATGTATGTCATATTGTGTTGTATGTAGGCCTATGTCATATTTTGTTGCATGCGATCATAATATACTTACAAAAATTACACACCTGGACCAATTAGCCCAATGTACGAGGTACTATTTGTGTTTATAGCAGTAATGTATGTGAAGTCGCTGTATGAAATCAGTCTCACTTGATTACACTATTGTGAATGTATTCAATGGGAGGGAAAAAAATGTAGTTTTGTATGGTCTTTGAAAATAGCCAAGGTATCATAGTTTCCATTAGTTCATGTAGGTACCACCAAAGCATGGGCGTATTCATGGGGGGGGGGGAATGTCATATAAGAGGGGGGAATTTAAAAAAAATGTCATAAAGTTGTTATTTGCCCCCCCCCCCCTGGAAAATTTTTGCCCCCCCCTGGAAAAATTCCTAGCGACGCCCATGCACCAAAGGGTTAGGACTATCTGCAACGACCGGGATTTGAACACGCGTTCATCTCCGTGACTAGATGCTATCAACATATATTTTGGGCAACAGAATAAAGTTTCTTTAGCCCTAAAGGGCCATCGAGGCAGAAGCCATCCGTTTTCTGTAATCATGGCATATACAGCAGAGGTTGTGCGGTTGTTAGCACACAGTGGCGCCGAGAGCCAACACGGGCCCCAGGGCAGGACATCATTGCGGGCCCCTTAATAAACAATAAGTCGTGAAAAAACTGATATGGTCTGGGCGGCCGGGCTCCCTTACAGATGCAGGCCCCCTGCCCCCCTCTCGGCGTGCCTGTTAGCACAACGCCCATCCGCCTCTACTTTACTTCCCCATTTAGAGTCATGTACCCCCCCCCCCCATTCAAAGCCATGTGAACTTGAGAGGCTTTTAACCAACTTCTACTACGACCTGGAAACATTCCATTGATTCTCATCAAGGGCCGAACCCAGGATCCTCACTTCTTCCCCGCTGGACCGCGCTTCCATCATAGAACAACAATATATATATATATATATATATATATATATATATATATATATATATGTGTGTGTGTGTGTGTGTGTGTGTAATTGTTTCAAAAACACACACCCTGTGCAGCGGCTGATATCTAGGTTATCTCACATTGTTTTTCTACTTTAACACATAGAGCTGAAAGCAACATTAATTTAATGGTTCAGTTTAGATGGGAGTGGGGTGTGGTGGGAGTTATTTACACTGTAGTGAATACTTGACACAAAGCCAAAACAATTAGACACGGCTATCCATCTACTTTTTAATCTGGCATTAAAAAAAAAAATGTACAGTGGCTAATTAACTCCGTTTGCACCAGCCGAATCAAGTGCAATCGGCATATTCATATTTCAACCGAAAATGTCTCCCCCCCCCCCCGTTCTGCTGCGGTTTTTGTCAATGTAGGCCTACCTGCTTCAATATTAATTTATTTATTGTGTATTGTCAGTTTTATCTTGTTGATAAAAAAATAAAATTAAAGGTTTTAGCCCAAGGCCAATAGTGACCGTGTCTTAATTCTACCTTTTAATTCTCGCGCCAGACACACACATTGTATAGCAGGCGGTAAAACAAACAGCATAAGAGCCACGGTGGTCGAAAGCCAATCCTTTATTTAGTTAAAACAGCATAGAAACATGCCTAATGATAGACTGTGTTGACAGACATGTTATCTATTATATCGTATATATAAAAGTATTAATAATATTGACTTATATTCAATCTTAATATTTTGGGGGTTTTGTCCGCTGGGGGTTATGTCCGCTCGGGGTTTTGTCCGTGGGGGTTTTGTCCGCTGGGGGTTTTGTCTTACACTCAATAAAAACATGTAGCAAGTAACAAAAACAGAACGTTTGAAAAAAATTTGGAATGCTACAAAAAACATTTAATATGAATCCAGAATGCTTAGGTTTATAGAAAAACAGTACATGACCAAAGTAAACTGACCCCTGACCTATGGTGCTGACCTCCACACCCCCCTCCCTCCACCCTCCTACCCCAAACCCCAAATTATTCAAAAATAAGAAAACAATCCTGATTGACTCCACACTCGATGGATGTTGTAAGGAGTGTGCGTGTGTTTGTGCGTGTGTTTGTGCGTGTGTGTGTGTGTGGAGCTATGTTGTTGTAAGGACTGTGGGGGGGGGGGGGAGTGATGGGGGGGGGGAAGGCTGTCTCACCAGCCAAAGACATTTCTCTGTAATTCACAGCTGGGAATCGAACCCGATATGTACACACGGTAGAGTGTGTATATAAATACTCCTCGGTTTTTGTGTTTAAAAACTCTCGCGTCATTGTTTTTTTTTTTTTCAAACAATGACGCAGAGCCGTCCTTATAGATAGGTGAACTGGCAATGGACTGAGGGCAGTGGTCTCCAACCTTTTTTTTCTCTCCCCACGGACCGGTCAGCGTATGATAATTTCACCGCGGCCAGGGGGTTGGCGGAGGGGGGACCACTGGCCAAGGGCATCCAACTTCATAAGGGACCCCCCCCCTTTCTAGATTAAATGTATAATATTAAATATGTGCTAAGAGAGCCGGTTTAGGTGCCCAGGGGGCACAACTTCTTTAGGGCACCCTTCAAGTAATAAAAAGTTCCCTTTGCCTTATTGAGCCGTCGGAGCAGATGAAGTGTAGAATTCATCTGTTTCTGTAACATCGGCATATGAAGGGATTTTGTGGTTAGCAGCACAACACCCAGCCGCCTTTACTTCCCCAACTTAAAGTCAGGTACCCGTTTAAAGCTGGGTGGACTTGTGGGACAACTTTGAAACACATTTCACCTGGAAAAATTCCCCATGGTTCTCACCGAGGATCGAACTCAGGACTCTCAGGTCGACAGTCAAGTATCTACACCACTCGGCCATCCATCCCACCCTTCAAGTAATAATGTATATTAAATCTGTGCAAGGAAGCCCCCCCCCCCACATGTGCCTAGGACCACACCCAAGATAAGCGCCTAGCATATCATCAGGCTATCGAAGGAGGCCCGTTACAGTACTGACGTATATGAAATCTGTGCTAAGAGGGCACTGAGGGTGCTTTAGCTTAGGGCCGCAGAATACCTCCAGGCGCCTGTACGTAAAGACCGCACTAAAGACCCAAGAACGGCTATGTGCACATGCGTTTGTTTGTTAGTCTGGTGCATTGCGCACATTACTTGATGCAACACCTGTTCACTGCACTGTGATAAAATAACAGGTTAAGGCGTCCGTACCAGCTTGTCGTCATAACTGTCAGTTAAGTAATAACTAGTAGTATTATTGATCATTATTGATTTCTTTACCCTGAATACGTTGCCTACAGTTCAAAAGTATGTGGGGGGTCGAGGGGGGTGGGGAGAATGAGATCCTTTGAGTGTTGTTTTGGGAACCCCTGTAGTGTTGCCAGATGTTTTAAACGAAATCCGCCCAAACTCAACATAAGAAACCCGCGGAAAACCCATCAGACAAGTAAAAGTGTTAGCGTAATATAAACGTTGAGGCCGCCAAAACCCACCAACCTGAAAGTTGGCTAAAGATCCAGCCCTTGCCAGAAAAAAAAAAACACCGCTCAAGGTGGCGGGAAAAAAAAACCCATTGCATGAACACTGTGGCCGTCTCAACCAACAGAGGTGAAAACCTGATCGCACACATAATAATAATAATAATTCAATGATGTATGGTGCACCAAAATAGCCGGGATGTTTTTAATTAGTTTCACTGGGCACTCCCTCCCCTTTCAACCAACAGATAACTGACCCCCCCAATCCCTCACCCCCGGACCTCCAACAGCAGGCACGCCGAGAGGGGGGGGGGCAGGGGATCATTGCCAGGGGCCCCGCATCTGTAAGGGGGCCCGGCCGCCCCGACCATGTCAATTTTTTCACGATTCATTGTTTATTAAGGGGCCCGCAATGATGTCCTGCCCTGGGGCCCGTGTTGGCTCTAGGTGCCCCAGTCCAACAGTAACATTTTCGGCCATTACAATAAAAAAAAAAACAAAACAAAAAAAAAAAAACTATCGGACATTCCCCGAGTGGAACTACAAATGGAGATAGTTTGATAATAAAGAAAATAAAAACTCTGAAAGACGGTGGCTATGAGAGCTGGTATATATATGGGTCCACGTAGATGGGGCTGGGGTGGAGGCTGGAAGATGATGGAAGGGGGAGGAGGGTCTGAAGGCGAGAAGGACGGTGTGAGAAGGGAGTAACTAAAAGATGCACCCCCTTCCCCCCCCCCCACAAAACACACACACACACACACACAGTGTTGGGGGAGGGAGACTGGAAAGAAGACGCAAGAATGAAAATTTAAAATAAAGGGGGGGGGGAAATATATACTAGTATAAAAATATAACAGGAGATGTGAGTGAGTTCCCTTTGATGGGCGTGGTCTATTTCGGGTTTGTAGCGGGTTGGGGGGAGGGTGGGGGTGGAGGGGGAGACAAGGGATCGATGTTTCGCACTCACAGACTTCTTTAGTGGGGGGGGGGATTTCTGCCGAGTTACGTAGCCTTTATAGCAGTATCGATACCCTAGGAAGTGATAGACTTCTTTAGCATGGAAAGATTCCTACCCCAGTATCGATACTTCAAGTGTTATCGATGAGGTTTGACCAGTAAACTGTCCGATATTCTTACTTTTTTTATTTTGGTCCAATGTATACATAATATAAACATGGCTGACCCCACTGAAAGATTGAGAGGGAGAGAGGGAAAGAGAGAGAGAGGGAGAGAGTAAACAAGAATAGAAAAATCGTGCCCACAGAAGACAATGTACTGACGCCGTTGTGATCTGTGAAGAAGTCAATATGTAAACATGGAAGGTGACCTAAATAGGAAGTGTCTGGGCAGCAACCGCGTTCACTTCTGGAGTGAAACAGGGAACACAATTACGGGAAAAATCGCGCGTGACCCACATAATAGAGAGCGGTGCTGATCTTTGACTAGTAGCAGTATTATAATTACATGTATACAGAGCCGGAGCTAACTAGTAGCAGTATTATAATTACATGTATACAGAGCCGGAGCTAACTAGTAGCAGTATTATAATTACAATTATACACAGAGCCGGAGCTAGCTATTGCGGCGCCCTGTGCAAGTTACATGTTTTCGGGCGCCGTCCTACCAACGTGAAAAGTGCGAAAAACATTTAACAGCGCACCTCCAGGCGCCCCGTCCCTAGTTCGGCCCCCACATGTTCGGTCGCAAAACCCGCGGAACCGTTGCTAGGTTACTTGCATATGAAACAAAAATTGGAGCGAAAAGTTTTGTGAACCTAAAAAAAAAAACAAAACAACAGATTATTAAACTATGTGCTAAAATATTTCGCTATTTTTTTTTTTTTGCTGATTAGATATTGCAATTGAATACATACCCACACAGAGTTCTATGACAATATATCTATAATATAGGCAGACAGACATATCTATAATATAGGAAGACAGACAGATAGACATAAATATCTATAATATAGGCAGACAGACAGATAGACATAAATATCTATAATATAGGCTGACAGACAGATAGACAGACATATCTATAATATAGGAAGACAGACAGATAGACAGACATATCTATAATATAGCCATACAGACAGACATAAATATCTATAATATAGACTGACAGACAGATAGACAGACATATCTATAATATAGGCAGACAGATAGATAGTCATAAATATCTATAATATAGGCAGACAGACAGATAGACAGACATATCTATAATATAGGCAGACAGACAGATAGACAAACATATCTATAATAAAGACAGACAGACAGGTAGACAGAGATATCTATAATATAGGCAGACAGACAGATAGATAGACATATCTATAATATAGGCTGACAGACAGATAGACATACATATCTCTACCATCGGAAGACAGACAGATAGACAGACATATCTATAATATAGGAAGACAGACAGATAGACAGGTAGACAGGTAGTCTGTTTCAAAGAGAGCCCTGCCCAAATAAGTCTGTTTCAAAGAGAGCCCTGCCCAAATAAGTCTGTTTCAAAGAGAGCCCTGCCCAAATAAGTCTGTTTCAAAGAGAGCCCTGCCCAAATAAGTCTGTTTCAAAGAGAGCCCTGCCCAAATAAGTCTGTTTCAAAGAGAGCCCTGCTAAGCGGACACCCCCTCACGCCCTCCCCCCCCCCCACATTAAAACCCACATCTGTTATTTCTACATTCCGGTTAGGTCAAGGGAGTCCCTTGTTACATTGTTACTGCTTATTTATGACATCCAGAGATGTCACACGCACCAGCTACACAGAGAAGAAACCAGTCATAGCCTTAACACCAGCCGCCCCCCCCCCCCCGGTCCAGTTTCCCCAAAGACTCAAAGATAATAATTCAATTCCATCGGTTTAAGGTAGACGCTTTGTCCAAGATAGTCCACACCCCCCCCCCCCCCCCAGTAAAGTCAACCAGATGACGAAGTTGGCCACAGTGTCTGTTATTCATGTGTTGAGGCCATGAGGAAGTTGGCCACAGTGTCTGTTATTCATGTGTTGAAGCCATCAAGAAATTAGCCAGTATGTGTTATTCATGTGTTGAAGCCATGAATAAATTAGCCAGTGTGTGTTTTTCATGTGTTGAAGCCACGAGGAAATTAACCACAGTGTGTTTGTTATTCATGTGTTGAAGCCATGAAGAAATTAGCCAGTGTGTGTTTTTCATGTGTTGAAGCCACGAGGAAATTAACCACAGTGTGTTTGTTATTCGTGTGTTGAAGCCATGAGGAAATTAACCAGTGTGTGTTATTCATGTGTTGAAGCCACGAGGAAATTAGCCACCGTGTGTGTTATTCATGTGTTGAGGCCATGAGGAAGTTGGCCACAGTGTGTGTTATTCGAGGCCATGAGGAAGTTGGCCACAGTGTGTGTTATTCATGTGTTGAGGCCATGAGGAAGTTGGCCACAGTGTGTGTTATTCATGTGTTGAGGCCATGAGGAAGTTCGCCACCGTGTGTGTTATTCATGTGTTGAGGCCATGAGGAAGTTGGCCACAGTGTGTGTTATTCATGTGTTGAGGCCATGAGGAAAATTAGCCACAGTGTGTGTTATTCATGTGTTGAGGCCATGAGGAAGTTGGCCACCGTGTGTGTTATTCATGTGTTGAGGCCATGAGGAAGTTGGCCACCGTGTGTGTTATTCATGTGTTGAGGCCATGAGGAAGTTGGCCACCGTGTGTGTTATTCATGTGTTGAGGCCATGAGGAAAATTAGCCACAGTGTGTGTTATTCATGTGTTGAGGCCATGAGGAAGTTGGCCATAGTGTGTGTTATTCATGTGTTGAGGCCATGAGGAAAATTAGCCACAGTGTGTGTTATTCATGTGTTGAGGCCATGAGGAAGTTGGCCATAGTGTGTGTTATTCATGTGTTGAGGCCATGAGGAAGTTGGCCACAGTGTGTGTTATTCATGTGTTGAGGCCATGAGGAAGTTGGCTACAGTGTGTGTTATTCATGTGTTGAGGCCATGAGGAAGTTGGCCACTGTGTGTGTTATTCATGTGTTGAGGCCACGAGGAAATTAGCCACAGTGTGTGTTTTTCATATGTTGAGGCCATGAGGAAGTTGGCCACAGTGTGTGTTATTCATGTGTTGAGGCCACGAGGAAGTTGGCCACAGTGTGTGTTATTCGTGTGTTGAGACCATGAGGAAGTTGGCCACAGTGTGTGTTATTCATGTGTTGAGGCCATGAGGAAGTTGGCCAATGAAGGGCTAGAAATCGTGGCCCAATGCGCTCGTCCGTTTAAATACGCCTTCAGCCCCACACTTTAGAAGCGACGCCACTGGTGGAAGGGAGTTGGGCCCTTTTTCCTAGGTGTGTGCGCGTGCGTGCGTGCGTGCGCGTGTGTGTGCTGAAGATGCATTAGTAGAATGTTAATGCGGTCAAGCTGTGTTCATTCAATTCTAGGTAAGAAGGCGTCCTCAAGGAAGGGGAGGGTAAAAATTCACCCCTGACAAAACGAACCCTAGATAAGCGCCTTGCTCATCGGACTCTCAAACACATGGTCAGTGAGTCATGCTTTCCGGTTTTTTTTTCACACCCCCCCCCACCCTATCCACCCCCCCCCCTAAAACCTATCGAAATTTAAAGTTAAAAATGAATGACTTTGTTACGAATTACTTTTGTGGAAGCAAGTATGCCCCCTCTCTCTCCAGGTTAGCTCAGTAACCGTGTCCACGCGCAGTCCATCTAATTAGGTCAATGCGGCTGTGGTCCATGTCGTGGACCTAGGGATACCGTGAAGTTCGTTTTAATTTGTTTCCTCAATATGTGACCTGTTACCAGTAAGGCAACTAGCCGCAGTTAAGATGTATTGAATTCTCCTAGTCACTTATTACACAGCTCAACAAAAAAATTTTTTTTTCGAATTGCCAAGAATATTTGAATGAATTTATAGCAATTCATGGGTGCTGATTTCAAAACTGCCACTGCTTTTGCTGAATTGGCTCTAGTTTCTGAGATATTGGACAATCTTGAAAATATGATTTAACCCTTTGTGTAAAACAAATGCAATACGTTTGGTGTCTGTTGTTTTATTTAACTATACCAAGTTATAACTTGGTTTATTATTTTCTCTTTTATAGCTGCTTTCTAAAGACATCATGAGTTCATCATGAAAATGCTGCAAAAATAATCCGAATGTATTCTGTAACATCTGTGGAGAATACATGATTAAAAAGAAAAGAAGAAATATAACTGACTTCATGTAGCAGGCATATTTGGCTTATTTCGGTGTGAAGCTGGAAGACCAAGACAAGTCTTGGGTTCCCCATAAGGTCTGCAAAAACTGCGTGGAGAGCCTACGGCAGTGGACAAATAGTGAGAAGAAAAGTTTCGGTGTACAAATGATATGGCGAGAGCCGAAAGACCATTTTGGTGATTGTTATTTTTGTATTGTGAATGTTAAAGGCTTCAATCGCTACAAGAAATCTAAGTGGGGTTATCCTGATCTTGAATCTGCAATGAGACCAATTCCACATAGCAGTGAAGTTCCTATACCAGTGTTTACTGGATTATTAGAGCTTTCACCATCAGACTCCGACGAGGGGCAAGATCTGGAGTTTTTGGCAGGTGAAAACAGTGGATGTGATTATGAAGGAAGTTCTTCAACACCTCAACCATTCAGCCAAGAAGAACTCAATAACCTAATACGAGACCTAAATCTGTCCAAGCAAGCATCTGAGCTTTTAGTGTCCAGGCTCAATGAAAGAAATTTTCTCAAACCAGAAGTTAAAATAACATTTTATCGGAAAAGAGAAGATTTTCTTCTTCAATATTTAAGTTTACTGTAATGACATCCCTGGACTTCCGCTCCAAATGGGACTACAAGACTACCATTCCGAAGACTGGCGTCTTTTTATAGACAGTTCCATCACAAGCTTGAAATGTGTTCTGTTACACAATGGTAACCGATATGCATCTCTTCCCATTGCTCACTCAACAACACTTAAAGAAGAGTATGAAAATATCAAAACAGTATTGCAGAAAGTCCGTTATTATGAGCATCAGTGGTCAATTTGTGTTGATCTAAAAATGGTAAACTTCTTGCTTGGGTAGCAGTCAGGATACACAAAATACTCATGCTTCATGGGTCTTTGGGGTAGCAGGGCAAGGCAAGATCATTGGACAAGAGTGACATGGCCTGCAAGGGAAACAATGACTGTAGGTAAAGAAAATATCATCAACAAGCCACTGGTAAACAAAAATAAGATCATTCTCCCACCGCTTCATATAAAATTAGGCTTAATGAAACAATTTGTTAAGGCTTTGGACAAATCTGGCAATTGCTTCAAGTATATTTGCAGATCATTCCCCGGATTGAGCATGGAGAAGCTGAAAGCTGGGATTTTTGACGGTCCTCAGATTCGGAAACTCATCAACGATCGAAATCACCTTGAAGCTTCTTCATGGAACAGTTTTGTTTCAGTTGTCAGGAACTTCTTAGGTAATAACAGAGCAGAGAATTACGAAGAACTGGTGTAAGATCTGCTAGCTAACTTCAGAAACAGTGGAACAAATATGAGCATCAAGGTACATTACCTGCACAGTCATTTAGACAAACTTCCAGGTAACCTTGGGGACTTCAGTGAGGAAAAAGGCGAGAGGTTCCATAAGGATATGAGGGTGATGGAGGAGAGATATCAAGGAAGATGGGACATACGTATGATGGCTGACTACTGTTGGAGCCTCCAGCGCAATTGCACCAACGACACATACAAAAGGAAGTCGAACAAATAGCGATTTGCTAATGCATTTCTATAGACAATTAACATATTAATTAATTAATTAATTAGACATAATTAGTTTTTCAAATGAAAATGTATTCTTCTATAACACTATTATACATATTTTTGAACAAATTTCTGCATGACTATTAACAGTTTCACTACTTTTTGTTAGTATACTATTATACTTCATGCAATTCTTGACAAATTCAAAACACGGTGCATACATTATTTAATGAATTTTAATTATCTCGTAAAATAGAGCCAATCTAGCAAAAGCACTTACATATTCTAAATCAGCATGGTTGACTTTGTATAAAATGATTCAAATATCACTGGCAACGAAATCACTGTTTACCAGTGTTATCGATGATGTTTTGTAAATCTTTTTTTTTAAGTATTTCCCAGCGGTCACACGACAACGGACGCAGCGGTGATGGTTCATGGTCCACCACACTCTCTTGATCTCGATTTCTGGGTCATTATGTTTGGATAGTATTTCTACTTGATTCGTACGCACGCTTCTTATTGAAGTGACCGCCATAACATTAAGCTGTTGTGTTCTTTCTGCTATTGTTATTTTAAATATATAAATTACAAAATTACGTAGTAATTATTATTATATTTCAAATATGAAGCACTACGCTACGTATTATTTATTGGTATTTGAATTATACTGGTTTACTTTCAGTGATAATCAACCACCAGTGACCTAAAACACTGGTTTACTTTCAGTGATAATAAACAGTGATCAGAAAGTTTGAGTCATTGATGAAAGAAATATTAAGTTCAGAAGTTATTTACCAGAATAATTCCCCGATACTAAATACTAGTAAAAAAAAAACACGTATAAAAACAGGTATAATGACTACGTTAAGTGCCATTCAGTCACAGTTTCATACGTTTTGTTGTTGTTATATTCCCTGGTACACAAACACTGCAGCGGGGTTCTTGATCCTTTAGGTTATACTGGACCCATAAATAAATTCTAGGCCCCCCGTAATTAACTCTGGGCCCCAGTGATACATTCTGGGCCCCAGTGATACATTCTGGGCCCCAGTGATACATTCTGGGCCCCAGTGATACATTCTGGGCCTCAGTGATACATTCTGGGCCTCCGATAAACTAAACTATGATATATAATTATATAAAAAACAACTACACACACGTTAGTTTTAAATTACATTATATTAAACAAGTGGACACGCTTCCGGTTTGATGATGTCCCCACCCCCCCCCCTTCCCCTACATGGGCCCTTTAATAGGTCGTGGAATAGCCCCATGTTTTTACATGTCTTATTTAATGTCATAATTATTCTATGTTCTGTTGCTAGATAGTTTTCCCCTGTCAACAATTGCACTGTCGGTAGACATGTCTCTCCTGAAGGTAATACAATGTGTATTAACAGTTACTGCGGTAGATTGGTTTATCTTGTCCGGTATTACAACCTGTATTAATTCTGAGTTACTTTCGTCTCAAGGGAGACCAAAACATTTGGTTGCTGGTTGGAGCGGCGCTTGTCAAAAGACAATTTCCCGGTGTTTGATATACACATAGGAGTCGGTGGGAGGGTGGGGGGGGACTCAAGGGAGATCATCTTGTTCCGGAATGATCCGCCCCTTTACCAGTTTTGGGTTAGGGAGGGGGATTGTTTGTAAGTATTTGTGGCGTGTATCTGTGTTGGAATGTGTGTTTAGTAAAAGGGAGTTTTAGAGTTATTTCATTTTTTTGGTGATTATATATATATATATATATATATATATATATATATATATATATTGAGAGAGATAGATAGATAGAGAGAGAGAGACAGAGAGAGAGATAGAGAGAGAGAAAGAGAGAGAGAGAGAGGGAGGGAGAGAGAAAGGGGGGAGGGAGACAGAGGGAGAGAGAGAGAGAGAGAGAGAGAGAGAGAGATGGAGGGAGACAGAGAACTACGTGAAATTAGAGGTACCGAGAGATGAAACGCAAAGGCAAACCTATGGCAGCATTACGGCTACACTATGTCTACATCATGGCCACACTATGGCTACCCCACGTCTACACTATGGCTACCCTATGTCTACACTATCACTACGCTATGTCTACACCAGTGGTTCCCAAACTTTTTTTTACCCATGGACCCCTTTTAGAATCAAAACTTTCCCACGGACCCCCAAGTGAAAAACCTACATAAATGCATAATATACAAATTACAAATGAATGAAGAAAAAAAACATTTTGACGAAGAAGTATTCATTGAAATTATAATTTCTGTTTAAAATAAATTAATGACTTGGATGATTTTAATGAGATGCTATGAGTGTGATTATGTCCATCTCAAAGTTTGTGAGTAGCAGCCTCAAATTCCCACGAGCACTAATTTCTAGTCGGTTTCTTTTTCTTGTGATGAGATTCATAACGATACTGAATCCACGTTCTACCAAGTAGGAAGACGGAAAAGCAGTCAATGACTTCTGTACAATAACCCATAATGCGGGATATAAAATTGGTATCTGTTTTTGTAACAAAAATGTGTGATATCCTTGTTCATACAATGGTTTAAGTTCCTCATTTGTGGATATTTCAATAAGCTGCTCCTGTATTTCTATGGATTCATCTGTGCTAGGTATGTGAGTTTGTCCACTTGCGAAAGGGTTCAGCACCCAGTCGGGAATATTCAAGTGAAGAATGTCTTCAAATCTTTGGTTTATTTCTGCATGAAGAGCTGTTAAGTGTTGACAGTAGGCAAGCAAATCTTCATCCCTGTTTTATAATTTCAAAAGATTTGAAAACTGAGAACATTCTCCTCTTGCCAAGTTTTGTTTGTACAGAAAAATATGCCACAATCGCAGACATTACGCTTTTAGTTTTGATTAAATTTAATTGGTCACCTTGTAGTTTCAAATTATTTTCGTTAAATTTGTCAAATAAATCAGTCAAATAGGCTATGTCATTTTTGGAGTTAATTAAATTGTGTCGCAAATCATTGTCTTTGCTTTACAAGAATTCCAACACAGAATCAAAGAGGGCATAAAAGCGATTTAAACATGCACCTTTGGATAACCAACATACTTCTGTGTGAAGTAGTAAACAATTATAGTCTTCATCATTTTCCAAACAAAGTTGAGCAAATAATCTCTCATTTAAAGCATTCCTTTTGATTTTATAAACTGCTTTAATGACATGTCTAGTGATCCATGCAAACGTTCACTAAGATTTTTTGCGACCAAATGTCGAAGAATGACACAATGTACTGAACATACATTTGGTACAGCTTGCTTTAAGTATGCCAGAAAGCCTTGTTATCTTCCTATCATTGCCGGAGCACCGTCAGTAGCAATAGAGATAGTATTAGTTAAGGGTATAGCTTTTACATCAAATAACTTTTTAATTGCGTAAATAACGTTTCTCCTTTTGTATCGGTTTCCAAACATTTAGCAAATAACAATTCTTGACAAAAATTTTCTTTTTTTATAAATCTTACATAAGCTAAATGTAAAGCTTCGTTTCCTGGTAAAGTTGACTCATCAAGCTGTATAGAGAATTCAGATGTTTTTAAGTACTAACATAAAGAATTTTCTACGGACTGAGCCAATTCGTCAATCCTTCTTTATACTTCTTTACTCAGTGGAATTCTTTTTATAATGTCGAAAGCTGGTTTCTGCAACACGGTGAGTATTACCTCACTTGCAGCTGGTAAAATAATGTCTTCAACAATAGTATGCAGCTTTCCGGACTTTGAAATCAATAAAGAAATGTTATAAGAAGCACGCAGTCCATCATCATCTCACTTTTATGATGTCCCAATGAGTTTCTGCAGTGACGGTGTTTTCAAATATTTTTCTTTGACTGTTTGAAAAAACGTTAAAGCCTTATCTTTTTTATTACTGTAAACCACACAATCTATCTGTCAAAAATATCTGCTAGCTTCTTTTATAAGACCCTAATTACATTTTATTACAACGTCTTCAAACACACGTCCTTATCTCTGATTGGTCGGTCCTTAATAGGTGATATTCTGTTATTTCAGTCAAAACAGCAGTATCCCTGGACTTTTGTATTTTAATGACAAACTAATTAATTAACTCATCCCTGACCTAATGATCCATATTATTGAAAATACAATGTCCAACCTATATTCTTGAAAATTCTATTCTCAACCTAGAAACTTTGGGACACTAATTCTTTGTAACATTAATCAAGCCCATGTGAAATTTCGGCGCCATACATACGATACCAGACAGTAGATAATTAGATTATCACAACATTTGTCTCTTGAAAATAAAAGGGCGCTTAGCATAGCTTTTGATTCCAGCCTAACCAGGTCATCTTTTTTTTCACAGGTATGCGTCACCTAAAAATACAAACTCTATAAACATGACCGACATTGTAATCTTAGAGAGTCAGAGTAAATATGGCGCATTTTCTGCATAAGCGTGTTTTCTACCGTCTGTCTCTTACCATGCCATGCTTGTTATTAACTTAATTAGCTGACGCTTTTAGTTTATTTATTGTTTTTATTTTTATTTCCATTAAAATAAAATGGACTTTAATTTTACTATTTTACATTTAACCTTGCGCGGACCCCTGGAGTTATTCAGGGACCCCCAAATGAATAAATAATTTCCGCGGACCCCCTGGATGCTACCAGGGACCCCTAGGGGTCCGTAGGGACCACTTTGGGAACCACTGGTCTACACTATGGCTACACTATTACTAGATTATGACTAAAGAACTGAAAATACATGCATATGTTGTTTTAAAAATAGTGTTGAATGTGTAAAGAGACTTATAGACAATAATATATCTCCTACCATGTTCCCATTTCCCACACGATAGATAGGGAGAGTCAAAAGCTTGAGAACCTGGTATGAACCAATGTGTGTGTGTGTGTATACTGTTGTCCATAGCACATACATCTAGGTAAGACGATTTGTAGATAGAGGATAGTGCAATGGCTGAGTGTCGTTTTGTTTATGCGCATGAGAGAAAGTGAGCGAGAGAGCAGGGCCGAAGCTAGGGGCGAGGCAGCCCAACCACTTGTCAGAGGCCCCGAAATTTTGTCTTATTTATTTATTTTGAAGCAAAAAAAAAAAAAAGAAGAGCAGACAAAGGACAGACAGTTGTCAAAGTTTGTCAGTGTGTGTGTGTATGTGTGTGTGTGTGTGACTGAGTGGGAGTGACAGTGTGAGAGTGTGTGTGTGTGAGTGAGTGAGTGTGTGTGTTTGTGTAAGTGTGATAAACAGAATACTTCCATAAATACGTCAGTGAGTTCATGTATTTGTGTGGGTGTCATAGCAGAAAAAGACCGTGAATCAGTGAGTGTGTGTGGGGGGGGGGATTGAGGGTGAGAAGAGTATTTTTTTTTTGGTCTGTTCCGTTGATCTGAGGGTGGGGGTGGTGAGCTGGAGGGGGGGGGGATGTAAAACGTCGGTGTGTTGATAAAAAAGACAGTCAGCTTGTGTTAATAATCAAGAAGAGCGAAATGGGGGTGTAAAAAAGCAACAACACGTACACACAAAATTTTTTTTTACGGTTTTTTTCATTGACAACCAACAACAAGACATGACAATAATAAAATTGGGATGAATGTTATTTAACACTAGCTGCACCCTGCAAAACCTTTGCATAGAGTTATGTCCCCTTAGGCATGATCGGTAGGCTAGGTCATTTTTGGTTTCGGGCAGATCCGATTTTTTTTTCATGATTGTATTTTAAACTGGAATACTGTAGTATTAATTCTTTACTTTCGATTTAACGCAGTACCCAAAATCGCTATTATTTACATTATTCTTTGTTGCTTTCTTCTTATATATAATATATATAATATATATATATATATATACTCAGTGCTTTTTTTTGTAAAAAAAAAATAGGTGCCGGTACTCAGTGATGGATTGCCTAACTTTTAACTACCTGTTCGCACCTCGATGCAAGCTAAATCACAACTGAAAAGATACTATTTTAAAATAATAATAATAATATGATAAATTAATAATAAACGTTAAAATACAAGAAAAGTAATAATTTTTTTACCCACATTGAAAAAGGTGCCGGTACGCAGTACCGGTGCGTACCGACACAAAAAAAGCACTGTATATACTGAATGTAAAATGCATATTAAATATGCGGTAATCAAATCGTGGGTAGAGAACCACCCGTGGGTCGTGGGCGAACTTTTAATGGGTCGCTGCAAAAAATATTTCAAAGTTTGCACGATACTGTTTAATAAGAAAATATAAATTTGAACAGTGCAGTGATAACAAGCAATTGTCCAGTACACCAACAACAAGCAAAAGTATAGCAAGTTTTTAAAGATTTTTGTAAATTTTCTTTGATGTTTTTGTGAACACGGTAACGTTTAATTGAGATCTGCCAAACTTCAGTCATTTAATAAAATTATGCTAACTTGTGCATTTTATTTTTGTTTTGTTTTTTTTTTGTGCGAAAAATTTTGTATCATTTTAAAAAAAAATGTGCTATTACACATAATATCACTCTGAGATTATACTTAATAAGTAATTTTGAAATTTAAGTAATTTTGAAACAATAACACAACTATCACAAAGCCCATCAGAATTAAAAAAAAAAAATAACACTGGTAAACAGTGAATTCATTGCCATGATATTTGAATAATTTTATACAAAGTCAACTATGCTGATTTAGAATATGTAAGTGCTTTTGCTAAATTGGCTCTATTTTACGAGATAATTAACATTAATTAAATAATGTAAGCACCGTGTTTTGAATTTGTCAAGAATTGCATGAAGTATAATAGTATACTAACAAAAAGTAGTGAAACTGTTAATAGTCATGCAGAAATTTGTTCAAAAATATGTATAATAGTGTTATAGAAGAATACATTTTCATTTGAAAAACTAAATATGTCTAATTAATTAATTAATTAATATGTTAATTGTCTATAGAAATGCATTAGCAAATCGCTATTTGTTCGACTTCCTTTTGTATGTGTCGTTGGTGCAATTGCGCTGGAGGCTCCAACAGTAGTCAGCCATCATACGTATGTCCCATCTTCCTTGATATCTCTCCTCCATCACCCTCATATCCTGATGGAACCTCTCGCCTTTTTCCTCACTGAAGTCCCCAAGGTTACCTGGAAGTTTGTCTAAATGACTGTGCAGGTAATGTACCTTGATCCTCATATTTGTTCCACTGTTTCTGAAGTTAGCTAGCAGATCTTACACCAGTTCTTCGTAATTCTCTGCTCTGTTATTATCTAAGAAGTTCCTGACAACTGAAACAAAACTGTTCCATGAAGAAGCTTCAAGGTGATTTCGATCGTTGATGAGTTTCCGAATCTGAGGACCGTCAAAAATCCCAGCTTTCAGCTTCTCCATGCTCAATCCGGGGAATGATCTGCAAATATACTTGAAGCAATTGCCAGATTTGTCCAAAGCCTTAACAAATTGTTTCATTAAGCCTAATTTTATATGAAGCGGTGGGAGAATGATCTTATTTTTGTTTACCAGTGGCTTGTTGATGATATTTTCTTTACCTACAGTCATTGTTTCCCTTGCAGGCCATGTCACTCTTGTCCAATGATCTTGCCTTGCCCTGCTACCCCAAAGACCCATGAAGCATGAGTATTTTGTGTATCCTGACTGCTACCCAAGCAAGAAGTTTACCATTTTTAGATCAACACAAATTGACCACTGATGCTCATAATAACGAACTTTCTGCAATACTGTTTTGATATTTTCATACTCTTCTTTAAGTGTTGTTGAGTGAGCAATGGGAAGAGATGCTTGTTTGGACAGATTTAGGTCTCGTATTAGGTCATTGAATTCTTCTTGGCTGAATGGATGAGGTGTTGAAGAACTTCCTTCATAATCGCTTCCACTGTTTTCACCTGCCAAATACTCCAGATCTTGCCCCTCATCGGGGTCTGATGGTGAAAGCTCTAATAATCCAGTAAACACTGGTATAGGAACTTCACTGCTACGTGGAATTGGTCTCCTTGCAGATTCAAGATCAGGATAATCCCACTTAGATTTCTTGTGGCGATTGAAGCCTTTAACATTCACAATACAAAAATAACAATCACCAAAATAGTCTTTCGGCTCTCGCCCTACCATTGGTACACCGAAACTTAGACTTTTCTTCTCACCATTTGTCCACTGCCGTAGACTCTCCACACAGTTTTTGCAGACCTTATGGGGAACCCAAGACATGCCTTGGTCTCCCAGCTTCACACCGAAATAAGCCAAATATGCCTGCTGCACAAAGTCGGTTATATTTCATCTTTGCTTTTCAATCGTATTGTCCAGAGATGTAACAGAATACAATCTGATTATTTTTGCAGCATCTTCGTGATGAACTCATGATGTCTTTAGAAAGCAGTGATAAAATAGAAAAAAAAAAGTTATAACTTGGTATAGTTTAATTAAACAACAGACACCAAACCTATTGCATTTGTTTTACACAAAGGGTACAATCATATTTTCAAGGGTGTCCAATATCTCAGAAACTAGAGCCAATTCAGCAAAAGCAGTGGCAGTTTTGAAATCAGCACCCATGAATTGCTATAAATTCACTCAAACATTCTTGGCAATTCACAAATTTTTTTTTTGTTGGGCTGTGTAATATAACAATACCTGAGACATTGAAATGTATTCATTAATCTTCTTAAATTCTGGTTGTTAAAATAAATAAAAACAGAATAAAAAAAAAAGATACGAAAAAAATCAAAGTTTTTATTTATTCTAAACATGGGTCCGGATTATTCTGTGATCGCGGATGTGTTATGATAAGAACTGCGTGAGAAGATTTTTTTGGTCAGTGTATGAATGAAGGCGGAGTGATATATTTTGTAATATTGTCATTTTTTATGATTCCCCCCCCCTACACACACACACCAACAGTTTAATAATGAAGTAAGAAAACTTTCCAGGGCGAAAGAGACTGAATGTCAGCACTTGCAACGGACATCGGACCCAGGTGTTATTGGATTAAGAGATTGTGTCTTATCTCGGTTAAATGGGTCCAGCTTACGTACTCACGGTCACTGTGCGTCACTGACTGGACTTTACTTTTTTTTAGAGTCATAAGAGTCATATGACAGAGCCATTATTTTTATGGTAACCTATAGAGTTACTTTATGAGTCCTAAGAGTCATATGACAGAGCCATTATTTTTATGGTAACCTATAGAGTTACTTTAAGAGTCATAAGAGTCATATGACAGATCCATTCTATTTATGGTAGCCTATGGACATATTTTAAGAGTCATATGACAGAGCCATTATATTTACGGTAACCTATGGACATATTTTAAGAGTCATATGAAAGAGTCATTATTTTTATAGTAACCTATGGATACACTTTTAGAGATATATGGGGGCCCTTAGATAGAAGTGGGCCCCTAAAGTATCATATTTTTTAGAACTTTGTACTTGAAGGGGTCAGCAATTTTGTGTGCCCCCCCCCAACAACTACGGCTCCACTTTTAAAAAGTTATTCCTTTAAAAAAAAATCTTCTATTTCTCTTCAATTCATAGCCCGCATGTTTAACCCGAGCCTCAGGGAAAAAAAATTGGGTTGGATGAACTCCAACGAAGCGAGGCGGTCTTAGTCCGCATTAACGGAAGTGGTCAATTAGCTGGATATTGTTTCTCTTAGTCAGAGCAGAGATCTGCCTGTAATGAATTATTCATCGCGCAGACTGGGGGAGGGGGGGCGGGGCTTAGAAATGTATGTGGCTACTAAAACGATCACAGAGGTTGAGCACACACACACACGCACACACACACAAACACACACGCACACACACACACTAACGCACACGCGAGGGCATTCCAATAGACCAACGTACGGACATAATTGTGATGAACTTTTCCCCCCACCCCTCCCCCAACCTCTCGCAATTAACGATTAGCCTTCACTTTTTAAAATAACAACTTCGCAATTACAGCACCCCGCACCCCCAAACCCCACCCACTGTGTGGTTCAGGTGAAAATATTTAAAAAGCGAAAATTTAATTTGGAAACATTGTATCGCGCACTGAACGTGTTGAACAAGGGGTTGCTAGCTTTGGTTGATCTATCTATCTATCTATCTATCTATCTATCTATCTATCTATCTATCTATCTATCTATCTATCTATCTATCTATCTATCTATCTATCTATCTATCTATCTATCTATCTATCTATCTATCTATCTATCTATCTATCTATCTATCTATCTATCTATCTATCTATCTATCTATCTATCTATCTATCTATCTATCTATCTATCTATCTATCTATCTATCTATCTATCTATCTATCTATCTATCTATCTATATACAGTGTATTAGTATTTTTCATCTTTATTAATACACTCCATTATAAAATGTCCTAGAACGAAAAAAAAAGGTGAAAGGTGACCCTAGCTGAAAATCTTACATGCTAAAGGAGTGTGTGTGTATGTAAGGGGGTGGGGTGGGGGTAGGTTCCTGTTGTATTCTGTCTGTAAGAAGATGGTGTGACACATTATAACGGCCATTCACACGCCAGTATATGATTTTGTCCATTTTTGTTTTTTGTTGTTTGCAGCCAATTTGGTTTACCCATGATTTATATTTTACGTTGCTGAACTGTGCTGGAATTTCTCCTGGTACTCACTCCCACCCAAACCCCACTTCCCAACCCCCACCATCACCATCTCGCGAGCGTCTCCCATTATGACGCGGAATTTACAATGAAAGGTCAGCGGTGTGTCTGTTTAGGACCTGCCTGTTGAATCTAATGATCTGGGATTCCTTAGTGTTGCAGTCACTACAAGACAAGAAGACCGATATGGGGGGGGGGGTGTTAGGGAGTGGGTGGGCGGGCGGGGGGGGGATTGCGGTTGAATAAAAAGATATAAGTTCCAAAAGAAACGGATTAGGTCCGCACTGTCGGAGGATGGTAAGTCTGTGCTCACGATCGTGTTTGAGAGATAGAGATAGATTGATAGAGGGAGAGAGAGAGAGAGAGAGAGAGAGAGAGAGAGAGAGAGAGGTGAGAGACAGAGAGATGGGGAAGAGTTACAGAGGCTAGGGATATTGTAAGTGTGTGTGTGTGTGTCATCAAGCCCGGGGGGGGGGAGCGGGTGATATAGTGTCGAGAGTAAGTCAGTAAGGAATAGGAAGAGACAGGCGGTTTAGTGAAGCAGAGGGAGGGAGGGGGGATAGTGCGAAGGATAAGACGTGGGGAGGAGAGAGGGGTGGGGTAGTGCTGGGATAAAGGTGGAATGAGGAGAAATGCCTTGCAGCCAAAAAATCGATACAGGAGAGAACGAGGTTAGAATCGATTTCCATTGGTCTGAGGAGAATGATCAGGTCGTGTCGGCTGCTCGTTGCCTCTCGACAAGTCTCGTCCAGGGCGAGGGAGGGAGGGAGGGAGGAAGTGGAGGCTTGGACTTATAGGTGCATCGAGATAACAGGCCTGTGGTCTCATCTTGTCCACAATGCATATAGATTAGAGGAATCCTTCCTTCCTTCTGGTCGGCAGATTGAACATGTGCATGTCATTGAGAGAGATTCACATTGAACATTTACATCTCAGAGCGGAGAGATTCAGATTGAACATTTACATCTCAGAGCGGAGAAATTCAGATTGAACACGTTGTACAGTTCACAGGGATATATATCCTAAATCTATAGATTCATGTCTAAATATATATTTAGGATAGACTATAAAACAAGCAATTTAAGTCTTTTCCGTTTCGGACAAAGGACATTTTAGAGCATTTTCGCCGGACGAAATCCGTATTTTTTCCGGGTTACAGCCATAAATATTGCTCCATGCGCATGAATTTCGATAAATTTAGAGAGGGAAGTAATCATGTTGAATAACTATTACAAAAATAAATAATGATTACGCCCCTTTGATTAGCTTTTATTATTTATATTTAAAATATAAGCAAAAACGGTATATAAGAAACTCTTATATTTTGGCTCTGAGGGTCAGATTGCGAAATGAACTTTTGATGTACACTTGGCAGGCCAAGACCTACAAAATGATATATACATCATGGGTCTAGAACTTATGGTTGCTGAGATATAGGGCGCTCCATTGTTAATATAGCTTATATAGTAAAAAACGGTACTTTATAAGCCCCCTTTTACGGCCCTCAGAGGTCAGATCGCGAAATGAACTTTTGCTGCACACATGGCAGGCCAAGACCTACAAAATGATAAATACATCATGGGTCTAGGACTTATGGTTGTTGAGATTTAGGGTGATGACAGACAGACAGACAGACAGACGGACAAAAATAGCAACAAATTAATATAAAAAATTGATATCTGATACAAAATTGGCATCTGACATTAAATTGACATCTGATACAGCGTTGTCATCTGAAACTGTTCATCTTGTTCCAGCTTCGTATATTAAGTCGCCTGAATAAAATAACATTGACACCAAAGTGTTACATACTTCACATGGACAGCCTCTCAAGTTACTGTACAACGTACAATCTGTGGATTACCTCAAGTAGCCAGGAAACTGATCCTGGAACACGTAGCGGCGGCTTGCCAAATTGTCAATCGGTGCTGTAATTAAGGTAACTTGATTGTTGGATGAATTAGGGTAACTTGATTGGTGGATTAATTAGGGTAACTTGATTGGTGGATTAATAAGGGCAACTTGATTGGTGGATTAATTAGAGTAAATTGATTGGTGGATTAAGTAGGATAACTTGATTGGTGGATTAATTAGAGCAAGTTGATTGGTGGATTAATTAGTGGGAATTTGATTGGTGGATTAATTATGGTAATTATGTAAGAGAATGTATTAGGATAACTTGATTGGTGGATTAATTAGGGTAACTTGATTGGTGGGTTAATTAGGGTAACTTGATTGGTGGACCAATTAGGATAACTGTGAAGGAGAATTTATTATTATAACTGGATCGGTGGATTAATTATGGTATATGTATATATATATATATATATATATATATATATATATATATATATATATGTATATGTCAAATAGAGCATCTAGATTGGTGGATTCATTAGGATAACTTGACTGATGCTGTAATAAATGGGAAATCTACATTATATATATACACTAGCTGTACTCTGCAAAACATTTGCATAGAGTTATATCCCCTTAGGCTTGATCGCTAGGCTAGGTTATTTTTTTGGTTTCGGGCAGATCCGATTTTTTTCATGATTGTATTTTAAACTGGAATACTGTTGTATTAATTCTTTACTTTACAGGTGGATGTCCCTCTGGATGCGGAAGAAATGAAGGGCTGTATAGGTGAACGGATCCAGCAGGAATGGATGAGGAATCACCCAGATCATGACAAAAACGACCCCTATTATAATCTTCCCAGACAAGCTCAAAATATTATCTTCAGACTCAGAACTGGGCACAACAGACTAAGACAACACATGTTCCGAAGGCTAGGCATTGGAAACAGTGAGGACTGCCCATGTGGGATGTCTCCAGAGAATGCAGAACATGTTCTCCAAACATGCCCTTTACATGACACAGCTCGCAACAGGTTCTGGCCACAGATGACCTCCTTCAATCAAAAACTTTATGGGAGCGAGACGGACCTGGATGCCACCGTGCAGTTCATCATAACTATAGGCCTGGTCGTTTGAAATCCTCCATAATCATATATCGAGAACAAAGAAGAAGAAGAATTCTTTACTTTCAATTTAACGCAGAGCGCAAATCTCTTATATATATATTATACTCAGCAATGGACGTACTGGTTTTGGTGTGTGTAGTGATGGGGGGGGGGGTAAAGTCGCTGCTACTTGTGGCGCTGATGATTTATAGCTGGGAAGACGTAAAGGTCACCATGAAGGTCAACAAATGTTGCACAGACAGGCTAATAGGTAAACATCTGAACTAGACAGACTACAATAACAAGAAAGACACTTGTCAAAAGTTTTCTTTTCCCTTTATGTTTAACAATGTAAACTTTTATGTGGACGTGGCAGAAATGAAACAAACAAACAAACAAAACGTTAGGATTAAAAAAAAAATGGAAACAAGATTTGTTTATGTTTTGAAATGTCATTGACTTAACGTAAGTAGCCTCCCACGCGCTGTGTCGGTTCCTCCTCCCCCCCCCCCCGGTCGTATCTCTGTCTCCCTGTCTCTCTCCTATTTCATCTGTTACTTCACAGTGCGTGTCTCACAAAGACAAAACTCACATTTTATTTCCACTCTACGTCGTTGTACAGTGGGTTGTAAGTGTCCGCCTTTCACTGGTTGTTTTATGTTCCATCTATCTATCTATCTATCTATCTATCTATCTATCTATCTATCTATCTATCTATCTATCTATCTATCTATCTATCTATCTATCTATCTATCTATCTATCTATCTATCTATCTATCTATCTATCTATCTATCTATCTATCTATCTATCTGTCTATCTATCTATCTATCTATCTATCTATCTATCTATCTATCTATCTATCTTTTTTTCTTAAATCTTTTCTTTTTCTTTCATTTCACGCACCCCCCCCCCCCGCCCCATCCTTTCTTTGTTCAGTCACTTACCTCCCCCTTTTTTTTTTCTTAAAAAAAAAACACAAATGTTTCTCTCACTGACGAAGTAGCCGATTTTGTGTGCAGTTGGCAGCTACCAAGGGTACACATTTTTATTTCATTTTATACACTTCCGGACGACAATCTTTTTGCCCAATCATGGGAAGGGGGGGGGGGGAACAACATTTGGGTCATGTTTGTCAAACCAGTAACTCTATCCCGAGACATGTCTCTGAAGAATACTCTACTGGTTATGAAGCAGATGTTGTGTTTGTGTGTGTGTGTGTATGTGTATTTTGTTGTTTAAAAATCTTTCAAATGTATCGATCTTACACGGACTTATGTCGTTGGGTGTAGGGTGGGTGGGGGTGTGGCTAGGTATTTATAGAAGATCCAAAAACAAACAAACAATAACAACAACAACAGCGGAAGCTGTGTGGATTTATTTGTTTTATAACTAATGGACAAAATTAGAAATCAATTCTATGATGATGTCATGGTTCGGTGCTGTTGGGTCAGATAACGGATCTGGTATCTCGAGGTGCGGCGGTATGACATGTTTTTAGAGCATTTTCGACAAAAAATGCTCTATTGTCCCCGTTTTGTCTGTCTGTCTGTCTGTCTGTCTGTCATCACCCTAGATCTCAACAACCATAAGTCCTAGACCAATGATGTATATATCATTTTGTAGGTCTTGGCCTGCCAAGAAATTACTTTTTCCATTTCGCGATCTGACCTCTGAGGGCCGTAAAAGGGGCCTTATAAAGTACCGTTTTTTACTATATAAGCTATATTAATAATGGAGCGCCCTATATCTCAGCAACCATAAGTCCTAGACCCATGATGTATATATCATTTTGTAGGTCTTGGCCTGCCATTTGTACATCAAAAGTTCATTTCGCGATAGGACCTCTGAGGGCCGGGCTTCAGGGCTCCTAAGGGGCTTATATAATATATATGGCCCCATTCTACACCTTGTACGTTCAATAACCCATTCATTTGGTGCGAAATACTGCAGCACGTAGTTTCACCAAGATTTATTAAGAAACTCATCAAATGAAATAGTAAGCTTGTGTTCTGAGTTTAATTGAAAGTATCAGAGCTATGCAACAATTGACGGAGTTTTCGGACGATTAAATGACTACAATTTCGAATGTTTTCAATTATGAGTCCTATTTCAGTAACCACAAACCACTTGTAGTTAGATTTAAGAGAAAATAATTTTTTTTTCAAATATAAAGAAACGTCTTTATAATATTTTTTTTTACAGATATATGCATTACACAATTAAATTTATAAACATTTCCAAAATTTACAATTTTTTTCTGAAAGCTAACAAACGTACTGATACATAACAAGAAAATGCGCTAACACGTCCTGTGTCCAGAATGGAACAGGCGTAATTGCTTGTTTTTTAAATGGGATCAGAGAGAGTTCTCTTAGCTCGGTCAGTATGTGGCCTTGGAGGTACCACGGAGGTACGTGCGTTGATGGGATTTGAGTCGTTAACCGTATACAGAAACCCACCACCGACAGAGAGTCGTTTAATATTGAACACACTAGCTGTACCCTGCAAGACCTTTGCATAGAGTTATATCCCCATAGGCTTGATCGGTAGGCTAGGTTATTTTTGGTTTCGGGCAGATCCGATTTTTTCATGATTTTTTTTATTACTATTTTTTACGTTTGACGATTTTAAACTGGAATAATGTTGTATTAATTCTTTACTTTCGATTTAACGCAGAGCCCAAATCGCTATTATATATATATATATATTATGGTTTTTTTCCTAAATAGAGTGAATACATCAATGAATGTGAGCACCAACTTGGCTATCATTTTCTTGACACATCATGCTAGCCGGTCGACACTATACCTGGACATTTCGTTCAACGACAACCTAAGTTAATTTTCATAATGTCAACTCTCGCTTCACTGACACAACATGAAAACCCCCTCTTATCTAACCAACCCCATTATTATGTCAACCCTCACATCACCACCCCCTATAAAACCAACTACTCATCATGTCAACCCCTCACATCACTGACACAACATGTCAACCCCACCCTCTTGCCCTATTAAAACCACTCATCTTGTCAACCCCTCACATCACTGACACAACATGTCAACCCCTCACATCACTGACACAACATGTCAACCCCTCACATCACTGACACATCATGTCAACCCTCACATCACTGACACAACATGTCAACCCCTCACATCACTTACACATCATGTCAACCCTCACATCACTGATACAACATGCCAACCCCCACCTCCTCCCCTATTAAAACCACTCATCATGTCAACCCCTCACATCACTGACACATCTCTGTGAGCTGCACACGTCTGGATCAATAATCTCTCGTCTCAGAAAGTCATTTCCGCCATTTTCTCTTTCCTTTTTCTCCTCCTCAATTCGTTTCATACGTGTTTAGTTTTAAACAGACTTCAGACGGGTAGGCAGGATCACGTGATGTCCCCCCACAGACAGCTCTTGTATTTAACAAAAGGAATTAATTTTCATTTTGAATTCGAATTTGTCAGTCTCTACCCCCACCCCCCTTTCTCCCACCCCAACCTCACACACACACAAACTCACACACACAAACTCACACACACACACAAATCGTTCAAAGTTTGTATTGACGCCAAAGCCTAAGACAGAGCTATCAATAACATACATATAAAAGTGGAGATACACTCCTCTAAACACAACTTGTAGTTCCAACACTCTTATAGATAAATTCCTCTAAACACAACTTGTCGTTCCAACACTCTTATAGATACATTCCTCTAAACACAACTTGTCGTTCCAACACTCTTATAGATACATTCCTCTAAACACAACTTGTCGTTCCAACACTCTTATAGATACATTCCTCTAAACACAACTTGTCGTTCCAACACACTTATAGATACATTCCTCTAAACACAACTTGTCGTTCCATAATATTTTGTACGTGTGCTTCACTGGCATTTTCATTCTAATGGACAGACAAACTCGGCAGACAAATTCGTATCAATTTAATTCTATCGGGGCCTCCAAGGTACTTTTGCCAGCCCCCCCCCCTCGCCTACAATGTCTGCCTGGGTTCCCAAAAACTTAAGGACTTGGTGAATGCAATTTTTGTCTCAAAAAGGATCGTTGTCGGCAGGTGCGGCACTACCGAGGGGGTACAGACGGGGGCTAATCGACATACATGTTAGACTTACCCCACGAGGAGCCGGTTACAAGTGTGAGTCACGTGAGTTAATGAGGTTGAAGAAACAAATGACTTTTGCTTCACTAGCTAGCGACAATTGCGTGACTAGCTAGTGACTATTGCGTGACTAGCTAGTGACTATCGCGTGACTAGCTAGTGACTGTAGCGTGAGCTAGTGACTGTTGCGTGACTAGCTAGTGAGTGACTATTGCGTGACTAGCTAGTGACTATTGCTAGACTAGTAAGTGACTATTTCTAGACTAGCTAGTGACTATTACTAGACCAGCTAGTGACTATTGCTACCCGTGAACATAATAACGTAGTAACACTAAAACTTCACGACACAAAGTCAGTGCATGGACAAAAACTGCCCCTTTGCTAATCCCTCTCAAGATACAAAGATAACCTAAGCACACAAAGGTAACCCAAGCACCCAAAGGTAACCTAAGCACACAAAGGTAACCTAAGAATACAAAGGTAACCTAAGAATACAAAGGTAACCTAAGCACAAAAAGGTAACAATAAGCATAAAAAGGTATCTTAAGCGCACAAAAGGTAAATAAGCACACAAAGGTAACATTAAGCATACAAAGGTAACATAAGTACACAAAGTTAACGTAAGCACACAAAGGTAACATAAAGCATACAAAGGGAACATAAGCGCATAAAAAGGTAAATGAACACACAAAAGGTAAATAAAATAAGCACACAAAGGTAACATAAAGCACACAAAGGTAACATGAAGCGAATAAAGGCAATAGGTTATTATGGATCAGTCAAGGTTTGTGTAAATCTTTATCTGTCGACTGAATCTAGTTAACACTGGGCTGTCGGCTTGACATTTATATAGACAACATAATATGTGTATGCGTGTGTATAAATAGATCAAGTTGTCATTACTTCTAAGTTCATATTTAGCAAACAAATACATATATTACATTCTTATTATTAACCACTACATGAAAACTCTCTAACCAAATACTTCACTTAATGTATTTTACAAAGTTATTTCATCCTAGAAATGTACGCTTTCGAAATAAAATAAATTACTAATTTACACCGACACCGGTTTTTTAACATATATATATATATATATATATATATATATATATATATATATATATATATAAATCTCGCCTGGTTTATTTATAGTTAATTCAACGTCTGCAATAATTAACGAAGTTATTAATTTAGAGCAATTATAATATCTTCATTTTTGACATTTTTAAAATCTCATTCCATTAGGTTTATAATTGGATTCAAAGATTATACGGTGTTGAGGTCAAAGAATCTCCTCATTTGGAGGATTCCAAGATTATACGGTGTTGAGTTCAAATATGTCCTCAGTTGAAGGATTCCAATATTATACGGTGTTAAGGTCAAATAATGTCCTCAGTTGGAGGATTCCAAGATTATACGGTGTTGAGGTCAAAGAATGTCCTCATTTGGAGGATTCCAAGATTATACGGTGTTGAGGACAAAGAATGTCCTCAGTTGTAGGATTCCAAGATTACACGGTGTTGAGGACAAATAATGTCCTCAGTTGTAGGATTCCAAGATTATACGGTGTTGAGGTCAAAAAATGTCCTCAGTTGGAGGATTCGAAAATAAGATCATCTGGATTTTGAAGAGCAACCGTACGTATTACTGTGTTTCTCAGCTGGGGGCCCACAGGAAAGGGGGGGGCTATTTGTTTAGAAGGTGGGGATGGCGATAACAAGTTGACAAATACTGGATTTGAAATAAACTTGATAATTGGTATCCAGTTGATAGTGCGTTATTTTTTATAAAGATGATAATATGATAATAAATTCCTTGAAATTCAATTTATTGGATGCCCAGTCGAAGGCTTTGGATTCAGAAAGGAAAAAAAATATTCAAACAATTTTTTTTTAGGAGTAAATTGTTAACTTTGGTTAAAACTGGTTAGTTTCTTGTTACCCAGGTGGTGCCCATGTGCAAGCCAATGCACTGGTGCCCGTGTGCAAGCCAAATGTACTGGTGCCCATGTGCAAGCGAATGTACTGGTGCCCATGTGCAAGCCAATGTACTGGTGCCCATGTGCAAGCCAATGTACTGTTGCCCATGTGCAAACACCAAAGTGCAAGGGGGCCCAAAACGTACTCTTCATAAGAACCGAATTAAATTGATAGATTTGCCTTTGGCGGTCTTTTCTTTCTCAAAAAGCCCTGAATCCTAGCTCGAACCCTGGAAACATTCTATTCAAGTAAAATTGAAGATTTCCTATCCGATCAATTCATCCGTTTGTTAACAATAAGCTAATGAATAGCCAACGAAAAAGCTAACAATAAGCTAACGATAAGCTAAGAATAAGCTAACAATAAGCTAGCAATAAGCTAACAATAAGCTAACAATAAGCTAGCAATAAGCTAACAATCAATGAAGCTCAGTTATGCCCATGCTCAACAAATACGTTCAATTAGAGGGTCAAAGGATATATTAGTATTCAGGCCTTTCGTCTAGTGCTACCCACTGATCCCTCCATCCAGTGCGATATATAATAACAAAAAAAAAGACCAGGATACTGTGAGTCTCATTCCTCCTTGACCTTAATTATTTCCTTCATCTACTTCCGGATGTCTGTGTTCTAGAAGCCATTTTACGATAGCGTATGGCAAATAAATTTCATTTACTATATAAGGAAGCTATCAGAATATAAACAACAACAAACTGTAACTTAGGTCTGCAACAAATTGACATCAATCACAAAAAACGACAACACGCTACTTAGTTACAATTGTGTTTATCTGGAGAGCTGGTCTAGCTTCTCATAAGCTCGTGCGTTACTGTGTCGCTGCTTCAATCGACAAAGAGGAATTGTACAATACCCGAAATAAGAGATTCAACAATATTAGACTAAAATTTCTAATTCAAATCACGCCTGTCTCTGTTCTCCAGAAATAGCTGCAAATAGCCAGAATTTGAACAACACAAACTATATCTAGCCATGATCCAAGAAAAATAGCAATATTTATCTTGGCTTATATCTAGCCATGATCCAAGAGAAAATAGCAATATTTAGCTTATATCTAGCCATGATCCAAGAAAATAGCAATATTTGGCTTATATCTAGCCATGATCCAAGTAAAATAGCAATATTTGGCTTATATCTAGCCATGATCCAAGAAAAATAGCAATATGTGGCTTATATCTAGCCATGACATAATAACCATAGATACATCTAGCCATGAAATAAGAATCATAGATGCATCTAGCCATGACATGAGAACCATACATACATATAGCTATGACATAAGAACCATAGATACATCTAGTCATGAAATAAGAACCATACATACATCTAGCCATGACATAAGAACCATAGATACCTCTAAGCTATGACATAAGAACCATAGATACCTCTAGCTATGACATAAGAACCATAGATACATCTAGCCATGACATAATAACCATAGATACATCTAGCCATGAAATAAGAATCATAGATACATCTAGCTACGACATAAGAACCATAGATACATCTAGTGATGAAATAAGAACCATAGATACATCTAGCCCATGAAAATTCAATGATTGGTCAGGATCCAATAGCCTGGAGGGTCGAGGTTTTGTCTGCACTGGACACTGTGTGCGCTTCTTTGACCCCCCTCCACCCCTTTTATTTTTTAACTTAATATTTAGTCACACATGGACACTTGAACAGTCACGTCAAAATAGACCATGTTCCACAGAAAGTAGCTCGTAAAGACATAATGAGAATAAAGGATTTCCCTACGATTACCAAAAGGTGACTTCAAATTTGGAAAATAATATATGTACATAGATAGATAGATAGATAGATACAGATCACTTTGTATTTGAGAGATTTTTCTACTTTTATTAAAATGTTTTGACTACTACATCAGTTAATATCATTTTTCTATTTCAATAAATTGTACACACTTATTTTTGAAGTACGTGACCTTGACCCGAGTAGCCCCATTCATTTAAATGTAATTGTTTACGCCGCCATTTTGACTCCGAGAGACTCAGCGTATATAAAAATAATACAAACCGATGACGACGGAAAAAACCTT
>JAGDYQ010000256.1:238496-275820 GCA_021962125.1 Bulinus truncatus
TACAACAATGCGCCAGTTATCACTTACAGCACCCGCCCCGCCCAATTGTGTGCTGAGACCAGCGGGGCTGGGCAACACGCACGTTTTAAAATGAGGGCACGGAAAGAGTTAAACAAACACATGGCAACACAAAAAAAAAACAACAACAACAACAACAGCAGTGAGGCCTACATGATTTTTCAGAAGCGAGCAAACAGTGGGGCATGACTCAGGCATTAAACACGTTCTGTTGCGCGGCCCCGACCCCAATTAATAACGGAAAAATTTGATGTTTTTTTTTTTTGCTGTTGCAATGTAACATGTAACATGCACCTCACCTTTGCATATAAAACTGGGGTCACCCGCTTGTGTCTTGACCTCTGGACGAAAAAACGGACACCTCTCCTCCACACTCTCACACAACTCTGAACATGGCTGCCAGGACTGACCAGAGTGGAAGTACGTGAAATTATTGGAACAAAGCCAATCCTTGTATGCTAACTGAAATATGACGAAAAAAAAATAGACATTGTTAGTTGACAGAGATGTGACAAGAATATAGATAGACATTGTTAGTTGACAGACATATGACAAGAATATAGATAGCCATTGTTAGTTGACAGACATGTGACAAGAATATAGATAGCCATTGTTAGCTGACAGACATATGACAAGAATATAGATAGACATTGTTAGTTGACAGACATATGACAAGAATATAGATAGACATTGTTAGTTGACAGACATATGACAAGAATATAGATAGACATTGTTAGTTGACAGACATATGACAAGAATATAGATAGACATTGTTAGTTGACAGACATGTGACAAGAATATAGATAGACATTGTTAGTTGACAGACATGTGACAAGAATATAGATAGACATTGTTAGTTGACAGACATATGGCAAGAATATAGATAGCCATTGTTAGTTGACAGACATATGACAAGAATATAGACATTGTTAGATAACTGACATATTGTCAAGAATATAGACATTGTTAGATGACTGACATGACACGAATATAGACATTCTAAGATAACTGACATAATGACATATGACAAGAATATAGACATTGTACATTTGGAGGTTATGGCTGACTTTCTTGGCAGTCAGTGCCATCTTATCGTCCCAGGCTTTTTCTCGGGTGGGGGGGGGGCCTATGACGAGTATTGAAGCCCCGTGTCTATCTCTATCTCAATCTTTTTAAAACGAGGTTATTTCGGAGAGAAAGGAGGGGGGCGGCTTATTCAGCGGGTACTAACTGCTCTACCAGACGAGATTTTAACTATCTTTTGATGACACTCGCGGCCTTGCCTGATGCATGGATTCTCCATTACTTATCCCAATGTAAATAAAGAAAACGGAAGTGCTCATTGTACATTTTTTAGTCACGTGGACAATGGCGCTAAAGCGTCGACATTTTGTGTGTCCATGTAGATAGAAGAGCAGGATGGGAGCAGGATGGGAGCAGGATGGGATCCTGTTATTTTTTATAATAACTGTTACTAGAGCCAGCCTTATGGTTGCTGGAGCCCCGGTGCGAGCTGAACGTCGTTGCTTAATTTTTTTGTTTACATCACAACTGTACACATTTCAACAAGGTTAACATTTATGGTGTGTCATTCACAAGTTGATGTCATATTTATTTTTAGATAACTAGTCGTTTTTTTGTGAGTGTATTAGTATTTTATTTTATAGTTTTTATTATTGTATTATGCGGCTAGGGCATGTTCGTTTTCTACGTTATTTAATCGTTGATAATGCTGTTTTGATTGGTTCGATTTGTGTTTCCTTACGGTCGTCCAGAACTGTTGACTCCATCCCGCCCCGACTTGATCGCCATATTTAAAGGTTCACTGCGCAGCCGGAAGTTCTCAATCTTGAAGATTGTTGAGATAAAAGCAAATGCTATTTTAGCCATGAAACGTTTATTATCAAGTGTTTGCGCATGCGTAGCGACAGAGTGTTTTTTTTTTGGCAGTGGAAGATGCAGAATCCTGGGATATTTAAATATTGTAAGTTTTGGATTAAATTAAATATAAACAAACAGCACATATGAAAAAAAAAAGTCAGTTTGGCTAAGATTTTATACAAAGAGGCGCAGAAAAATGTTGGATATTATATATCAGTAAGTAGTGAAGTAGAATAAATAAAAAAGCATTGATTAAATCAAGATAAAAAGAAAAAAAATGAGCGGTAAAAAATTGTCGTTGCATCACATCGGAGCATTATCTTGATGTTCAAACTACAGACATGAGCATCACATCGGATCACCATCTTGATGTTAAAACTACATACACGACCATCACATCGGAGCATTACCTTGATGTTCAAAATACAGACATGACCATCACATCGGATCACCACCTTGATGTTCAAACTACAGACCTGACCATCACATCGGATCACGATCTTGATCTTCACATTACAAGCTTCGTACCTTCCTTTGTTTTTTCGGGAGCCATGTGCAGAGATTTTGAGATATTTGGGGTTTGGGTTCCCATTCGCGCATTTGTAGCATACTATTTAAAAAGGAATTTTTCACTGATAGGGTGCCTATAATTACGGTTTTGCTAAGTCCGATGATTCGGCATTAGACTAAGACTATATCACAAGTACAGCACCCGTAGACTTCCGTTCGTGTCAACCGCCATTCCTCCTCGACACGCCCACTCCCCAACCATTCATACAATGTGACCTCCCCCCCCCCCCCCCCAAGGTTTAGATATCTGTTGACTTAATTATCAGCACGGGCTGCTGTGGAGGGGGTGGGGTGGGGTGGGGTGGAGGAGGAATAGCGGATAACCAGTATCCGCTCACACCGTGAGATGTGTCAATTGATATTAATAGCGCCAGTTGTGCCCGCGTATTGATTAAGTAACATGAATAATTAGTTAGTCTTTCACCAGACACCCCTTCCCCCCCCCCCCCCCAACCTCCAATACCAGTCCATGCCCCCCCCCCCTCCCTTAGTCCGCCCTAGTTTCCTCCCCCCGCCCCTCCGCCATTAAAAGCAAAGGAGACACGAGTAGGTCATTGTGGAGGGGGAGGGGGGACTACTAATAAATACATCTGTACCCAACGGTTGATTGAATTGGTATGTGTGTTTATATACGTGCAATATGTGAAAGTTGACCTCACCATGTATGTGTGTTTATATACGTGCAATATGTGAAAGTTGACCTCACCATGTATGTGTGTTTATATACGTGCAATATGTGAAAGTTGACCTCACCATGTATGTGTGTTTATATACGTGCAATATGTGAAAGTTGACCTCACCATGTATGTGTGTTTATATACGTGCAATATGTGAAAGTTGACCTCACCATGTATGTGTGTTTATATACGTGCAATATGTGAAAGTTGACCTCACCATGTATGTGTGTTTATATACGTGCAATATGTGAAAGTTGACCTCACCATGTATGTGTGTTTATATACGTGCAATATGTGAAAGTTGACCTCACCATGTATGTGTGTTTATATACGTGCAATATGTGAAAGTTGACCTCACCATGTATGTGTGTTTATATACGTGCAATATGTGAAAGTTGACCTCACCATGTATGTGTGTTTATATACGTGCAATATGTGAAAGTTGACCTCACCATGTATGTGTGTTTATATACGTGCAATATGTGAAAGTTGACCTCACCATGTATGTGTGTTTATATACGTGCAATATGTGAAAGTTGACCTCACCATGTATGTGTGTTTATATACGTGCAATATGTGAAAGTTGACCTCACCATGTATGTGTGTTTATATACGTGCAATATGTGAAAGTTGACCTCACCATGTATGTGTGTTTATATACGTGCAATATGTGAAAGTTGACCTCACCATGTATGTGTGTTTATATACGTGCAATATGTGAAAGTTGACCTCACCATGTATGTGTGTTTATATACGTGCAATATGTGAAAGTTGACCTCACCATGTATGTGTTTATATACGTGCAATATGTGAAAGTTGACCTCACCATGTATGTGTGTTTATATACGTGCAATATGTGAAAGTTGACCTCACCATGTATGTGTGTTTATATACGTGCAATATGTGAAAGTTGACCTCACCATGTATGTGTGTTTATATACGTGCAATATGTGAAAGTTGACCTCACCATGTATGTGTGTTTATATACGTGCAATATGTGAAAGTTAGACCTCACCATGTATGTGTGTTTATATACGTGCAATATGTGAAAGTTGACCTCACCATGTATGTGTGTTTATATACGTGCAATATGTGAAAGTTGACCTCACCATGTATGTGTGTTTATTTATATACGTGCAATATGTGAAAGTTGACCTCACCATGTATGTGTGTTTATTTATATATGTGCAATATGTGAAAATTGACCTCACCATGTATGTGTGTTTATTTATACATGTGCAATATGTGAAAGTTGACCTCAGCATGTATGTGTGTTTATATATGTGCAATATGTGAAAGTTGACCTCAGCATGTATGTGTGTTTATATATGTGCAATATGTGAAAGTTGACTATCCATGTATGTGTGTTTATATATGTGCAATATGTGAAAGTTGACCTCCATGTATGTGTGTTTATTTATATACGTGCAATATGTGAAAGTTGACCTCCATGTATGTGTGTTTATTTATATATGTGCAATATGTAAAAGTTGACCTCCATGTATGTGTGTTTATGTACGTGCAATGTGTATGCACGAGCTCATGTGTGTGTATATAAATGTAAGTAAATATGTGTGTATGTATGTTTGTATGTACATTTATACACGTGTTTCTGTACACATTCATCGCATGTTTCTGTACACATTCATCACGTGTTTCTGTACACATTCATCACGTGTTTCTGTACACATTCATCACGTGTTTCTGTACACATTCATCACGTGTTTCTGTACACATTCATCACGTGTTTCTGTACACATTCATCACGTGTTTCTGTACACATTCATCGCATGTTTCTGTAGGCATTCACACCTCGACGTAATTTCAAACGTACATTGCCTATGCTAGATTTTAATGACACGGTCGTAATTTAGACAGTGTTGTGTAATGTTGCCAACTCCCGGTGTAAGGCAACGGTTTAGTAAATGTATGAGTAAAAGTTATATTATAATAAATCGATGTAATAGTGATCTTGTTATCTTGTAATCAGAATAGTAAATATACAAAAAGCAATTTACGATTAAAGTTATCTTGTAATGTTGTATAGGAATGTAACGTTAAACAATGTACAGCGTATCCAGTGAAACACTATAGCTATATTGTAACAGATAAACGCTATGGTTTTCGAGTACCTAGTCGACGTAATAATTATTTAATTCTGTAAACAACTAACGCAATGATACAAGTATCTTATAACAAAAAAAAAACAAAAATAAAGCAATATTAACATGTTCTTGTGTAACTAAACAAAACAATGCAATAATAAAATTATCTTCTTGTCAACAGTGAACGCAATAGTAAAGTGATCATATATATATATATAACCATACAAGATATGGGTAAGGTTCATCTTGCAAGCTAGTCGACGCAATAGTAAAGTTATCTTGTAACCAGAATTCCCAATCTCTGTGTATACTTAAGAGTGTTTGGCTAAATTGCCTGGCTATTGATCGAAGGTTTGCTATATTAATGGCTAGCTTCAGGCGGTTGATATTACTTGATGCATTCATTATTATTTATATTGCTTAAGGGTGTGTGTGTGGGGGGGGGGTGGGGGAGGGGGGGGGAGGGGATGGACCCCGCAGCGAAATGTATGGGAGTAACGAATTTCATTTTCTCTTAGAAGAAAAAAAAAATCTTTTCTAAAGGCCTCCGATTTATTCAGCATTTCTTTGCTTAACCCATTAATAGGTCAAGATAATTGATGTTTTTTTTCTTCTATCCCTCCCCCCCACCCCACCACACCCCCATTTCTCTCCTTTATAGAAGAGCCGCACTGGGGATAAAGCTACAATTGTACATACGTGTTCACACTCAGATTTTATACTTATTTAGATAGTTTGCTACCGCCGCGTACCGACACATAAATGTCTTCTTAAACCAACAAAAAAAAAAAAAGCAAGACGTGCCACAAAAGTCTGTCTATCGTACGTTTACACAGACGCACAAAGTAGGGGAATCCTTCAGTGCAGACCATAATATCAATGGGCGCCGTACTCGCAGTGAAATCTATGTGTAGCGTACTTTCCCCACTGTAATAATATACACCTGCCATACAAACCGTTGTACTGTAAAATCATATGACCGCTGTACTCCCTCACAGTAAAATCTATATGTAGCGTACTTTCCCCACTGTAATAATATACACCTACCATACAAACTGTTGTACTGTAAAATCAATCAACTATATAAATACTGTATTTTCCTCACTGTAAAATGTTAAAAGTTAACAAAAAGTATAATCTATAAACACTGTAAGCTCAAGTTGTAAAAAAAAACAACAACTATGTTTAACGTATTGTCTAAATGTAAAATCCATTGTTAATGTATTGTCTGAACGTAAAATTTATAAGCACTTCACTATCTCACAGAAAAATATTTACTGTAGGCATATTGTTTAAATGTAAAATCCATTTTGCAAAGTACTGCCCAAATGTAAAATCTAATATGTAATGCACTGTTTTACTGTAAAAAAATCATTGTTACTTTGTTGTCCAAATGTAAAATCTGATTTGTAATGTAAAATACATTACAGTAACAAATCCAAAGTTCTACTGTCCCCTTGTCAGTACTGTACTGCCCAACTGTAAACCTTCTGTACTCAGTGCTCGGTCCTTTATCGATTTTATTCTATTAACTCTACATGTACTGTCTTACAGTATAATTCATCAATATCGTAACGGGCGTAACGAGCTAGTTACTCCATAGATTGACCAATCGTTTCTTTACAATTCGGTTGTATTGAATTATTTGAAAACTAGATGTACCCTGGAAAACCTTTGCATAGAGTTATATCCCCTTAGGCTTGATCGGTAGGTTGGTTTCAGGCAAATCCGATTTTTTTCAAGATTGTATTTTAAACTGGAATACTGTTGTATTCAGTGCTTTTTTTGTGAAAAAAATTAGGTGCAGGTACTTAGTGAGGGATTGGCTAACAATTAACTACAAGTTCGCACCTCGATGCAAGCTAAATCACAACTGCAAAAATACTATTTTATAATAATTAAATTTTAACAAATTAATAATAAGATAAATTAATAATAAACGTTAAAATACAAGAAAAGTAATAATTTTTTCCTCACATTGAAAAAGGGTCCGATACGCCGTACCGGCGCGTACCGGCACAAAAAAAAAAGCACTGGTTGTATTAATTCTTTACTTTCGATTTAACGCAGAACGCAGACTGCTATTATTTTATTATTAGATTTTTTTTTTAAAACAGGCTAACGCTCTGATTTTTCTTTTTGAGAAAAAAATATTAAGAGTCCTAAGGGGGGGGGGGGAGTGGGAGGGGGGAAACTCATGCAATTAAAAACAAACTAACACAGCAACTAAAATTGGGTTACCTTGTAAAAATGAAATGGTAACATATCGGGACAAAAGCACACACACACATACACACACACACACACACACACACATATATATATATATATATATATATATATATACTAGTTGCAAGTACCCGGCTTTGCCCGGGTTTATAATAAGGTTTTCTGTTTACCTTTTGTTTTCTCCCTACCCCCTCTCTCCCTCCCTCCCCCTCTCTCTCCCTCCTTACTCCCTCTCTCCCTTTCTCTTTCCCTCCCTCCCTTTATCCCTCCCTAACTCTCCCATCTCCCTCTCTCTCCCTTTCTCTTTCCCTCCCTCCCTTTATCCCTCCCTCCCTAACTCTCCCACCCCCCTCTCTCCACCTTCCTCCCTTCCTCCTCCCCCCTCTCTCCCTCCCTGCCCCCTCTCTCTCTTTATCTCTCACTCCCTCCCATTTCTCCCATCCTCTCTCTCCCTCTCTCCCCTCTATCTTCCTCCCTACTCCCTCCCTTCCTTTCTCTTTCATTCCCTCTTCTCTCTCCAACCCCCCCCTCCCTCCCTCCCCCCCTTAATCTCCTCCCTACCACCTCTCTCCCTCCCTCCTTCTCTCCCCTCTCTGCCCCCTCCTTCCCTCTCCCTCCCTGCCCCCTCTCTCTATATCTCTCTCCCCCTCCCTCTCTCTGTACAATTAAACGTCAAATTACGCTTCTTAAATAAACAGAAAACCTTATTTTAATCCCGGGCAAAGTCGGGTACTTGCAGCATGAAAAAAAAACAACAACAATATTACACATTCACTTGGTGCGCGATTTTTATTTATAGTGAAGGCGATCCCATACCGTGAATACTTTAATATAGTAAAATACTAAAATAATTAATTACAATTAAACTACGCATTGAGATTGTATTAATAATGTTAATAATGTCACAGAAACATTTTAATTAACGTATTTCGGTTTATTAAAGTGCACCTTTAATTTTAATCTTCCGAATACATAAAACGGTAGGTAAATAGATATGACTATTGATTTCATCATGTTTACAATTGGAGTTTCCGGGAGTTACCCCTCTTTTAAAAATGTATGATAGGGAACTGACGTCACAGAGGAATTTTATCTATGGCGCCGTCGAGATTACTTTAATATAGTAAAATACTAAAATAATTAATTACAATTAAACTACCTATCGAGATGAAACGAAACCTGTCCTATAACCTTCCCCATGTAATTATGTGTATGTGTAACAAATTTCACATTATTTGGTTATCTGGATCTTGAGTTATAAGGGAACAGACAGACAGACAGACAACAAATGCCTCTTATAAGTATATATATATATATATATATATATATATATATATATATATATATATATATATATTATATACACACACACCATGTACAGCCGATGTGCATGAACTGAGTACATGGAGCCATTCCCCTGGAATAAAGATTCCCCATTCTACGTATCGATCTGAGATTACTGTCTCGCGTCGCAACTTGTGCTGGATTCTGTAACCGTAGTTCGCATATTAAACACATTTATTTAAAGAGTATGTATATAGTATCGTGCTGTTACCAGATAGAGGGGGTGGGGGTGGGGGAGGGGGGAACTTGAAAAAAAACGGTCCTTAGTTAAAAAAAAAAATCTGTGGGAAGATGTTTCGATTACGAAATGATCCATTGAGAAAAATTTACACACCGATACGTTTGGTATCGATATCATTTGAAGTGATCTCAACAAATATTCCCAGATGGTGTAAAAAAAAATGTGTGCTTGTGAGTCTGTGCGGTTTTGTGTAAATGCTTGCGTCAATTTGTGTATGTGTAAGAAAGAGAGAGAGAGAAAGAGAGAGAGAGAGAGAGAGAGAGAGAGAGAGAGAGAGAGAGAGTTTATGTTTATTTGTGTTCGTTTTTACAAGCCTGTTGTGTGTATGTCAAATTGTGTTGCATGTAGGCCTATGTCATATTGTGTTGTATGTAGGTCTATGTCATATTTTGTTGCATGCGATCATAATATACTTACAAAAATTACACACCTGGACCAATTAGCCCAATGTACGAGGTACTATTTGTGTCGCTGTATGAAATCAGTCTCACTTGATTACACTATCGTGAATGTATTCCATGGGGGAAAGAAATGTAGTTTTGTATGGTCTTTAAAAATAGCCTCGGTATTATAGTTCCATTAGTTCATGTAGGTACCACCAAAGCATGGGCGTATTCATGGGGGGGGGGGGGAAATGTCATATAAGAGGGGGGCATTTGCTCCCCCCCCCCCTTACATTTAAAAAAAATGTCATAAAGTTGTTATTCGCCCCCCCCCCCTGGAAAATTGTTGCCCCCCCCCCCCCTGGAAAAATTGCTAGCGACGCCCATGCACCAAAGAGTTAGGACTATCTGCAACGGCCGGGATTTGAACACGCGTTCATTTCCGTGACTAGATGCTATCAAAATATACTGGGCAACAGAATAAAGTGAAGTTTCTTTAGCCCTAAAGGGGCCATCGAGGCAGAAGCCATCCGTTTGTGTAATCATGGCATATACAGCAGAGGTTGTGTGGTTGTTAGAACACAGTGGCGCCGAGAACCAACACGGGCCCCAGGGCAGGACATCATTGCGGGCCCCTTAATAAACAATAAATCGTGAAAAAATTGATATGGTCTGGGCGGCCGGGCCCCCTTACAGATGCGGACCCTCTGGCAATGACCCCCCTCTCGTCGTGCCTGTTAGCATAACGCCCAGCCGCCTCTACTTTACTTTACTTCCCCATTTAGAGTCATGTACCCCCCCCCACTCAAAGCCAGGTGAACTTGAGAGGCTTTTAACCAACTTCCACTACGACCTGGAAACATTCCATTGATTCTCATCAAGGGCCGAACCCAGGATCCTCATTTCTTCCCCGCTGGACCGCGCATCCATCATAGAACAACATAATATATATATATATATATATATATATGTGTGTGTGTGTGTGTGTGTAATTGTTTCAAAAACACACCCTGCGCAGCTGCTGATATCTAGGTTATCTCACATTGTTTTTCTACCTTAACACATAGAGCTGAAAGCAACACTAATTAAATGGTTCATTTTAGAGGGGGTGGGGGGGGGAGGGAGGAGTTATTTACACTGTAGTGAATACTTGACACAAAGCCAATACAATTAGACATGGCCATCCATCTACCTTTATCTGGCATTTCAAAAAAAAAAAATATACAGTGGCTAATTAACTCCGTTTGCACCAGCCGAATCAAGTGCAATCGGCATATTCATATTTCAACCTAAAATGTCTTCCCCCCCCCCCCCCCGTTGTGCTGCAGTTATTCCCCATCAATAATGGTACGTATGTAACAAAAACAATTTTTAGTAAGAAACAAAAAAAAAACAGAACGTAAGAAAGAAATTTGGAATGCTTGCTACAAAAAAAAACAACATTTGATATGAATCCAGAATGCTTAGGTTTATAGAAAAAACAGTACATGACCAAAGTAAACTGACCCCTGACCTATGGTGTTGACCTCCACCCCCCCCTCCCTCCACCCCCCCCACACCCCCAAATTATTCAAAAAAAAAAAGAAAACAATCCTGATTGACTCGACACTCTATGGATGTTCTAAGGTTTGTGTGTGTGTGTGTGTGTGTGTGTGTGTGTGTGTGGAGCTATCTTGTTGTAAGGACAGTTGGAGGAAGGCTGTCTCACCAGCCAAAGACATTTCTCTGTAAATTCACAGCTGGGAATCGAACCCGATATGTGGAGTGTCAATCGAAAAATTCGCTATATAAATACACCTCGGTTTTGTGTTTAAAAACTCTCGCGTCATTGTTTTTTTTTTCAAACTATGACGCAGAGCCGTCCTTATAGATAGGTGAAGTCCTTATAGATAGGTGAAGTCCTTATAGATAGGTGAAGTCCTTATAGATAGGTGGTCCTTATAGATAGGTGAAGTCCTTATAGATAGGTGAAGTCCATATAGATAGGTGAAGTCCTTATAGATAGGTGAAGTCCATATAGATAGGTGAAGTCCATATAGATAGGTGAAGTCCTTATAGATAGGTGAAGTCCATATAGATAGGTGAAGTCCATATAGATACGTGAAGTCCTTATAGATAGGTGAAGTCCATATAGATAGGTGAAGTCCTTATAGATAGGTGGTCCTTATAGATAGGTGAAGTCCTTATAGATAGGTGAAGTCCTTATAGATAGGTGAAGTCCATATAGATAGGTGAAGTCCTTATAGATAGGTGAAGTCCATATAGATAGGTGAAGTCCTTATAGATAGGTGAAGTCCTTATAGATAGGTGAAGTCCATATAGATAGGTGAAGTCCTTATAGATAGGTGAAGTCCATATAGATAGGTGAAGTCCATATAGATAGGTGAAGTCCTTATAGATAGGTGGTCCTTATAGATAGGTGAAGTCCTTATAGATAGGTGAAGTCCTTATAGATAGGTGAAGTCCTTATAGATATGTGAAGTCCATATAGATAGGTGAAGTCCTTATAGATAGGTGAAGTCCATATAGATAGGTGAAGTCCTTATAGATAGGTGAAGTCCTTATAGATAGGTGAAGTCCTTATAGATAGGTGAAGTCCTTATACATAGGTGGTCCTTATAGATAGTTGAAGTCCATATAGATAGGTGAATTGGCAATGGACTGAGGGCAGTGGTCCCCCAACCTTTTTTTTCTCTCCCCACGGACCGGTCAGCGTATGATAATTTCACCGCGGCCAGGGGGTTGGAGGGGGGATCACTGGCCTAGGGCACCCAACTTCATAAGGGACCCCCCCCCTTTTCTAGATTAAATGTATAATATCAAATATGTGCTAAGAGAGCCCCTTTAGGTGCTCACAGGGGGCACAACTTCTTTAGGGCGCCCTTCAACTAATAAAAAGTTCCCTTAGCCTTATTGAGCCATCGGGGCAGATGAAGTGTAGAATTCATCTGTTTCTATAACCTCGGCACATGAAGGGGATTGTGTGGTTAGCAGCACAACGCCCAGCCGCCTTTACTTCCCCAACTTAAAGTCAGGTACCCATTTAAAGCTGGGTGGACTTGTGGGACGACTTTGAAACACATTTCACCTGGAAAAATTCCCATCGTTCTCAACGAGGATCGAACTCAGGACTCTCAGGTCGACAGTCAAGTATCTACACCACTCGGCCATCCGTCCCACCCTTCAAGTAATAATGTATATTAAATCTGTGCAAGGAAGCCCCCCCTACATGTGCCTAGGACCACACTCAAGATAAGCGCCTAGCATATCATCAGGCTATCGAAGGAGGCCCGTTACAGTATTGACGTATATGAAATCTGTGCTAAGAGGGCACTGAAGGTGCTTTAGCTTAGGGCCGCAGAATACCTCCAGGCGCCTGTACATAAAGACCGCACTAAAGACCCAAGAACGGCTATGTGCACATGCATTTGTTTGTTAGTCTGGTGCATTGCGCACATTACTTGATGCAACACCTGTTCACTGCACTGTGATAAAATAACAGGTTAAGGCGTCCGTACCAGCTTGTCGTCATAACTGTCAGTTAAGTAATAACTAGTAGTATTATTGATCATTATTGATTTCTTTACCCTGAATACGTTGCCTACAGTTCAAAAGAATGTGTGTGTGTGGGTGGGGGGGAATGAGATCCTTTGAGTTCTGTTTTGGGAACCCCTGTAGTGTTGCCAGATGTTTTAAACGAAATCCGCCCAAACTCAACATAAGAAACCCGCGGAAAACCCACCAGACAAGTAAAAGTGTGGAGTAATGTCAAAATTTACTTTTTAATTTTATATTTTAAGGGCTGATTTTTTTTTTGCGTTTGCGTAATATAAACGTTGAAGCCGCCAAAACCCGCCAACCTGAAAGTTGACTAAAGATCCCGCCGTTGCCAGAAAAACACCGCCCAAGCTGGCGGGGGGGGGGAGGGGGTAAACCCATGGCATGAACACTGTGGCTGTCCCAACCAACAGAGGTGAAAACCTGATCGCAAACATAATAATAATAATAACTCAATGATGTATGGTGCACCAAAATAGCCCGGATGTTTTTAATTAGTTGCACTGGGCACCCCCACCTCTTTCAACCAACAGATAACTGACCCCCCCCCCCCAATCCCCACCCCCGGGCCTCCAACAGTAACATTTTCGGCCATTACAATAAAAAAAAAACAAAAAAAAAAAACTATCGGACATTCCCCGAGTGGAACTACAAATTGAGATAGTGTGATAATAAAAAAACAAAACTCTGAAAGACCGTGGCTACGAGGGCTGGTATATATGTGGGTCCACGTAGATGGGGTGGGTTGGGGGGGGGAGTGGGAGGGGGTTGGAAGATGATGGAAGTTGGAGGAGGGTATGATTTGTTGAAGGCGAGAAGGACGATGTGAGAAGGGAGTAACTAAAAGATACACACACAGAGTGTTGGGGGAGGTTAGTCTGGAAAGAAGACACAAGAATGAAAATTTAAAATAAAGGGGGGCGGGGGAATATATACTAGTATAAAAATATAACAGGAGATGTGAGTGAGTTCCCTTTGATGGGCGTGGTCTATTTCGGGTTTGTAGCGGGTTGGGGGGGGGTGGGAGTGGGAGACAAGGGATCGATGTTTCGCACTCATAGACTTCTGTGGGGGGGGGATTTCTGCCGAGTTACGTAGCCTTTATAGCAGTATCGATACCCCAGGAAGTGATAGACTTCTTTAGCATGGAAAGATTCCTACCCCGGTATCGACACTTCAAGTGTTATCGATGAGGTTTGACCAGGAAACTGTCCGATACTCTTACTTTTTTTTTTATTTTGGTCCAATGTATACATAATATAAACATGGCCGACCCCACTGAACGATTGAGAGGGAGAGAGGGAAAGAGAGAGAGGGAGAGAGTAAACAAGAATAGAAAAATCGTGCCCACAGAAGACAATGTACTGACGCCGTTGTGATCTGTGAAGAAGTCAATATGTAAACATGGAAGGTGACCTAAATAGGAAGTGTCTGGGCAGCAACCGCGTTCACTTCTGGAGTGAAACAGGGAACACAATTACGGGAAAAATCGCGCGTGACCCACATAATAGAGAGCGGTGCTGTTCTTTGACTAGTTGCAGTATTATAATTACATGTATACAGAGCCGGAGCTAACCAGTTGCAGTATTATAATTACATGTATACAGAGCCGGAGCTAACTAGTAGCAGTATTATAATTACATTTACACAGGGCCGGAGCAAGCTATTGCGGCGCCCTGTGCAAGTTACATTTTTTTTCGGGCGCCGTCCTACCTATGTGAAAAGTGCGAAAAATCATTTTAACAGCGCACCTCCAGGCGCCCCCGTCCCTAGTTCGGCCCCCACGTGTTCGGTCGCACAGCCCGCGGAACCGTTGCTAGGTTACTTGCATATGAAACAAAAATTGGAGCGAAAAGTTTTGTGAACCTAAAAAACAAAACACAACAACAGATTATTAAACTTATGTGCTAAAAATATTTCGCTATTTTTTTTTTGCTGATTGGACATTGCACTTGAATACATACCCACACATATTTCTATGACAATATATCTATAATATAGGCAGACAGACATATCTATAATATAGGAAGACAGACAGATAGACATAAATATCTATAATATAAGCTGACAGACATATAGACAGTCATATCTATAATATAGGCAGACAGACATATCTATCATATAGGCAGACTGACAGATAGACATAAATATCTATAATATAGGCTGACAGACAGATAGACAGACATATCTATAATATAGGAAGACAGACAGATAGACAGACATATCTATAATATAGGAAGACAGACAGGTAGACAGACATATCTATAATATAGGCTGACAGACAGGTAGACAGACATATCTATAATATAGGAAGACAAACAGATAGACATAAATATCTATATTATAGGCTGATAGACATATAGACAGACATATCTATAATATAGGCAGACAGACAGAAAGACAGACTTATCTATAATAAAGGCAGACAGACAGTCATATCTATAATATAGGCAGACAGACAGATAGACAGACCGACATATAAAGATAACATAGACAGAGACGTCCTTGTGAATAGGCAAACTAGCCCCCCCTCCCCCCTATCCTCCCCATGCGATAGGGTCCCATCACGAGTTAACGTTAAATCCTAATAAGTCTGTTTCAAAGAGAGCCCTGCCCAAATAAGTCTGATGCTTAGTGACACCCCCTCACTCCCTCCCCCCCCACCCCCGCTGTAAAAACCCACATCTGTTATTTCTACATTCCGGTTAGGTCAAGGGAGTCCCTTGTTACATTGTTACTGCTTATTTATGACATCCAGAGATGTCACACAGACACCAGCTACACAGAGAAGAAACCAGTCATAGCCTTAACACCAGTCCCACCCCCCCGTCCAATTTCCCCAAAGACTCAAAGATAATAATTCAATGCCATCAGTTTAAGGTGGACGCTTTGTCCAAGATAGACCACACCCACACTCCCCATAGTAAAGCCAACCAGATGAGGAAGTTGGCCACAGTGTCTGTTATTCATGTGTTGAGGCCATGAGGAAGTTGGCCACAGTGTCTGTTATTCATATGTTGAGGCCATAAGGAAGTTGGCCACAGAGAATTAGAAATCGTGGCCCCGTTTAAATACGCCTTTAGCCGCTCTTTAGAAAGCTACGCCACTGGCGGAATAGAGTTGGGCCCTTTTTCCCCAGGGTTGTGTGTGTGTTTGTGTGCTGATTTTGTATTGTATTCATAAAATGTTAATGTGGCCCAGCTGTGTTCATTCAATTCTTACTTTAGTAAGAAGGCGTTCTCAAGGAAGGGGAGGGTAAAAATCCCCCTCCTGACAAAACGAACCCTAGATAAGCGCCTTGCTCATCGGACCAGAGCAAGTAATGGGTCAGTGGGTCATGGGTCAATGGGTCAAATGGGTCGCAAAATTGGATGGGTCACATGGGTCATGGGTCAATGTTCCCTGACCCACGACCCATCCTTAATCTCCGCCCGACCATGAAAAAAACCCGTCGTCGCGCGATTTTTTTAAAATTTCAAAATGGTTTCTATGGCGACGGCCGCCATCTTGAAAATAACAACATTCAATGGGTCATGGGTCATGATGGGTCTGGGTCAAGAACTTGATGGGTCATATGGGTCATGGGTCAAGCTCAGTGACCCATTACTTGCTCTGCATCGCACTCTCAAACACATGGTCAGTGAGTCATGCTTTCCGTTTTTTCACACCCCCCCACCCTATCCACCCCCCACCCCCCAAAACCTATCGAAATTTAAATTTAAATATGAATGACTTTGTTACGAATTACTTGTTGAAGCAAGTATGCTCTCTCTCTCTCTCTCTCTCTCTCTCTCTCTCTCTCTCTCTCTCTCTCTCTCTCTCTCTCTCTCTCCAGGTTAGCTCAGTAACCGTGTCCACGCGCAGTCCATCTAATTAGGTCAAGGCGGCTGTGGTCCATGTCACGGACCTAGGGAGACCATGAAGTTCGTTTTAATTTGTCTTCCTCAATATGTCACCTGTTCCCAGTAATGCAACTATCCGCAGTTAAGTTGTATTGAATTCTCCTGGTCACTTATTATCGATGATATTTTGTAAATCTTTTTTTTTTAAGTATTTCCCAGCGGTCACACGACAACGGACGCAGCGGTGATGGCTCATGGTCCACCACACTCTCTTGATCTCGATCTCTGGGTCATTATGTTTGGATAGTATTTCTACTTGATTCGTACGCACGCTTCTTCTTATTGAAGTGACCGCCATAACATTAAGCTGTTGTGTTCTTTCTGCTATTGTTATTTTAAATATATAAATTACAAAATTACGTAATAATTATTATTATATTTCAAATATGAAGCACTACGCTACGTATTATTTATTCGTATTTGAATTATACTGGTTTACTTTCAGTGATAATCAACCACCAGTGACCTAAAACACAGGTTTACTTTCAGTGATAATCAACCACCAGTGACCTAAAACACAGGTTTACTTTCAGTGATAATCAACCACCAGTTAGTGTTGTTTTAGTCCCAGGTTATATTTTAGTTTCAGTTTTTATTTCGTTTTTTCTGTAATAATTTTAGTTTTCGTCTAGTTTTAGTCTTGCTTCTAATTTTAGTTTTAGTTTTAGTTCTCGTTGACGACAAGTTAACATTTTCGTTAACGAAGGTTTTAGTTTTAGTTTTCGTGAACGAAAGCAACACTATATTTTATTTTCAGTTTTTATTTCGTTTTTTCTGTAATAATTTCAGTTTTCGTCTAGTTTTAGTCTTGCTGCTAATTTTAGTTTTAGTTTTAGTTCTCGTTGACGAAAAGTCAACATTTTCGTCAACGAAGGTTTTAGTTTTAGTTTTCGTCAACGAAAACAACACTACCACCAGTGACCTAAACCCCGGGTTTACTTTCAGTCATAATAAACCACATGTGACCTAAAACACTGGTTTACTTTCAGTGATAATAAACAAACAGTGATCAGAAAGTTTGAGTCATTGATGAAAGAAATATTAAGTTAAGAAGTTATTTACCAGAATAATTCCCCGATACTAAATATTAGTAAAAAAAAAAACACGTATAAAAACACGTATAAAAACACGTATAAAAACACGTATAAAAACAGGTATAAAAACACGTATAAAAACAGGTATAAAACACGTATAAAAACAGTTATAATGACTACGTTTAGTGCCATTCAGTCACAATTTCATACGTTTTGTTGTTGTTATATTCCCTGGTACTCAAACACTGCAGCGGGGTTCTTGATCCTTTAGGTTATACTGGACCCATAAATAAATTCTAGGCCCCCGTAATTAACTCTGGGCCCCAGTGATACATTCTGGGCCCCAGTGATACATTCTGGGCCTCCGATAAACTAAACTATGATATATAATTATATAAAAAAAACAACTACAAGTGGACACGCTTCCGGTTTGATGATGTCCCGACCCCCACCCACCCCTTTCCCCTACATGGGCCTTTTAACAGGTCGTGGAATAGCCCCATGTTTTTACATGTCTTATTTAATGTCATAATTATTCTATGTTCTGTTGCTAGATAGTTTTCCCCCTGTCAATAATTGCCCTGTCGGTACACATGTCTCTCCTGAAAGTAATACAATGTGTATTAACAGTTACTTCGGTATTTGTTTATCTTTGTCCATTATTACAACGTGTATTAATTCTGAGTTACTTTCGTCTCAAGGGAGACCAAAACATTTGGTTGCTGGTTGGAGCGGCGCTTGTCAAAAGACAATTTCCCAGTGTTTGATATACACATAGGAGGTGGTGGAAGGGTGGGGGGGGGGACTCAAGGGAGATCACATTGTTCCGGAATTATCCGTCCCTTTACCAGTATTGGGTGGGACCGTGGGGGGGAAGGGGATTGTTTGTAAGTATTTGTGGCGTGTAAGTGTGTTGGAATGTGTGTTTAGTAAAAGGGAGTTTAGAGTTATTCCATTTTTTTTGGTGATTATATATATATATATATATATATATATATATATATATATATATATATATATATATATATTGAGATAGATAGATAGATATATAGATAGATAGATAGATAGAGAGAGAGAGAGAGAGAGTGAAAGAGAGAGAGAGTGAGAGTAAAAGAGAGAGAGATACAGAGACAGAGACAGAGAGAGAGAGATAAATAGATATATATATATAGAGAGAGAGACAGAGAGAGAGAGAGAGAGAGAGAGAGAGAGAGAGAGAGTGAGAGTGAACGAAAGAGAAAGATAGATATATAGATAGATTTGTCTGAATGTAATGAAAAAATATTCCTTATGAATATTTTCATTTTGTGTTGCTTACAACTAAATATACGATCGTACGTACGACTTGAATAGTTATCTCTCTCTCTCTCTCTCTCTCTCTCTCTCTCTCTCTCTCCCTCTCTGTTTACATGTACCTCTTCCACCTCCACCTTTATTCAGGTTTATGTCTGTCTCGTCTCCCTATTCACAAATTTGTCTAGTAATATTGAGTTTTTTTTTGTGTGTGAACAGTTTAGGATTACGCTAGCATGTGAGTGTTATTGTGGTGTTATTATTGTGTTTGGACGTGTTTTTTGATTGTGTGTGTGTGTGCGTGTGTGAGTGGGCCTCTTTATTTTCCTCTGCACGTGTCAGTTTATGTCCGAGTGTATTAGCAGGCTGTCTATTGATACGTCTTACGTACACATTGAGGAAATGTTTGACCAACCTTTCAAGCACAGCAATAAAAATGAGTAATTCTACATGAAAGAGAGGGAGAGAGGGGAGGGAGAGAGAGAGAGAGAGAGAGAGAGAGAGAGAGAGAGAGAGAGAGAGAGAGAGAGAGGAGGGATACAGAGAACTACGTGGAATTAGAGGTACGGAGAGATGAAACGCAAAGGCAGCATTATGCCCACACTATGTCTACATCATTGCCACACTATGGCTACCCCACGTCTACACCATGGCTACCCTATGTCTACACTATCACTACGCTATGTCTACACTATGGCTACACTATGACTAGATTATGACTAAAGAACTGAAAAAAAACAAGCAATTAAGCCTGTTCCATTCTGAACACAGGACGTGTTAGAGCATTTTCGTATTATGTATCAGTACGTATGCTATCTTTCAGTAAATATTTGTAAATTTTGGAAATGTTTATAAATTCAATTGTGTAATGCATATATCTGAAAAAAGATATTAAAAAGACGTTTTCATATATTTGAAAACAAAATTATTTTCTCTTAAATCTAACTACAAGTGGTTTGTGGTTACTGAAATAGGACTCATTATTGAAAACATTCGAAATTATATTCATTTAATCGTCCGAAAACTCCGTCAATTGTTGCATAGCTCTGATACTTTCAATTAAACTCAGAACACAAGCTTACTATTTCATTTGATGAGTTTCTTAATAAATCTTGGTGAAACTACGTGCTGCAGTATTTCGCACCAAATGAATGGGTTAATGAACGTACAAGGTGTATATATAATATATAAGCCCCTTAGGAGCCCTGAAGCCCGGCCCTCAGAGGTCCTGTCGCGAAATGAACTTTTGATGTACACATGGCAGGCCAAGACATACAGAATGATATATACATCGTGGGTCTAGGACTTATAGTTGCTGAGAATGGGCGCTCCTTTATTAATATAGCTTATATAGTAAAAAACGGTACTAAGCCCCCTTTTACGGCCCTCAGAGGTCAGATTACGAAATGGAAAAAAGGCATTTCTTGGCAGGCCAAGACCTACAAAATGATATATACATCATGGGTCTAGGACTTATGGTTGTTGAGATCTAGGGTGATGACGGACAGACAGACAGACAAAACGGGGAAAAAAAAATGCTCTCAAAATACATGCATATGTTGTTTTAAAAATAGTGTTGAGTGTGTAAAGCGAGCTATAGACAATAATATATCTCCTACCATGTTCCCATTTCCCACACAATAGTTATTGAGAGTCAAAAACATGAGGACCTTCGTATGAACCAAATGTGTGTGTGTGTGTGTGTGTGTACACTGTTGTCTATATCACACACATCTAGGTAAGACGTCACGTAGATAGAGGATAGTGCAATGGCAGAGTGCCGTTTTATTTTATGCGCATGAGAGAACGTGAGCGAGAGAGCAAGGCCGCAGCTACTTGTCAGAGGCCCCGAAATTTTGTCTTATTTATTTATTTTGAAGCAATAAAAAAAGAAGAAGAGCAGACAAAGGACAGACAGTTGTCAAAGTTTGTCAGTGTGTGTGTGTTTGTGTGTACGTGTGGGTGTGAGACCCAGTGGGAGTGTACGACTGTGTGTGTGTGAGTGAGTGTGTGTGTGCTTGTGTAAGTGTGATAAACAGAATACTTCCATAAATACGTCAGTGAGTTCATGTATTTGTGTGGGTGTCATGGCAGAAAAAGACCGTGAATCAGTGACTTTGTGTGTGTGTGTGTGTGTGTGAGAGACCCAGTGGGAGTGTACGACTGTGTGTGTGTGAGTGAGTGTGTGTGTGTTTGTGTAAGTGTGATAAACAGAATACTTCCATAAATACGTCAGTGAGTTCATGTATTTGTGTGGGTGTCGTAGCAGAAAAAGACCGTGAATCAGTGTGTGTGTGTGTGTGTGTGAGAGTGAGTGTGTGTGTGTGTGTAAGTGTGATAAACAGAATACTTCCATACATACGTCAGTGAGTTCATGTATTTGTGTGGGTGTCATGGCAGAAAAAAGACCGTGAATCAGTGTGTGTGTGTGTGTGTGTGTGTGTGTATGTGATAAACAGAATACTTCCATACATACGTCAGTGAGTTCATGTATTTGTGTGGGTGTCATGGCAGAAAAAAGACCGTGAATCAGTGTGTGTGTGTGTGAGTGTGTGTGTGTGTGTGTGTAAGTGTGATAAACAGAATACTTCCATACATACGTCAGTGAGTTCATGTATTTGTGTGGGTGTCATGGCAGAAAAAAGACCGTGAATCAGTGTGTGTGTGTGTGTGTGTGTGTGTGTATGTGATAAACAGAATACTTCCATACATACGTCAGTGAGTTCATGTATTTGTGTGGGTGTCATGGCAGAAAAAAGACCGTGAATCAGTGTGTGTTTGTGTGTGTGTGTGAGTGTGTGTGTGTGTGTGTGTGTAAGTGTGATATAGACAACAGTGTACTTCCATACAAACGTCAGTGAGTTCATGTATTTGTGTGGGTGTCATGGCAGAAAAAAGACCGTGAATCAGTGTGTGTGTGTGTGTGTGTGTGTGTGTGTAAGTGTGTGTGTGTGTAAGTGTGATAAACAGAATACTTCCATACATACGTCAGTGAGTTCATGTATTTGTGTGGGTGTCATGGCAGAAAAAAGACCGTGAATCAGTGTGTGTGTGTCTGTGTGTGAGTGTGTGTGTGTGTGTGTGTGTGTGTGAGGATTGAGGGTGAGAAGAGTATTTTTTTATCTGTTCCGTTGATCTGAGGGTGGGGGAGGGGGTGAGCTGGAGGGGGGGATCTAAAACGTCGGTGTGTTGATAAAAAAGACAGTCAGCTTGTGTTAATAATCAAGAAGAGCGAAATGGGGGTGTAAAAATTCAACAACACGTAAACGCAACATTTTTTTTACGGTTTTTTTCATTGACAACCAACAACAAGACATGAACATAATGAAATTGGGATGAATGTTTTTTAACATTCTTTGTTGCTTTCTTATATATATATATATATATATATATATATATATATATATATATAAATATATATATACTAGTTGCAAGTACCCGGCTTTGCTTGGGTTTAAAATAAGGTTTTCTGTTTACCTTTTGCCTCCTTTCCTCTCTCTCCCCCTGCCCCCTCTCTCTCTCTTTATCTCTCCCTCTCTCTCTCTCTCTCTCTCTCTCTCTCTCTCTATATATATATATATATATATATATATATATATATATATATATATATATATATACTTATTATTATGGCTTCACACTTCTTCTAAAATCCTTCTTCATTCCTTTACCTTCCTCAAACTGTACAAATCAGAGAGCATGAAAAAACATCAACAATTCTTTGCATCACAAAGGCACAATACAGCACCAGCGCGCAAGTTCTATTCGATCATAAGGAAATGACGTCACAGAGGAATTTTATTTATGGCGCTTTAATATAGTAAAATACTTAAATAAAAAAATAATAATTACAATTAAACTACCGATCGAGATGAAACGAAACCTTTCCTATAACCTTCCCCATGTAATTATGTGTATGTGTAACAAATTTCACGTTATCTGTTTTTCTGGATCTTGAGTTATAAGGGAACAGACAGACAGACAGACAAAAAAATGCGTCTTATAAGTATATATATATATATATATATATATATATATATATATATATATATATATATATATATGTATATACTCAGTGCTTTTTTTGTAAAAAAAAAAATAGGTGCCGGTACTCAGTGATGGATTGCCTTACTTTTAACTTTTTAACTACCAGTTCGCATGCAAGCTAAATCACAACCGCAAAGATACTATTTTAAAATAATTCAATTTTAACAAATTAATAATTTAATAAATTAATAATAAACGTTAAAATACAAGAAAAGTAATAATTTTTTTACCCACATTCAAAAAGGTGTCGGTACGCAGTACCGGTGCGTACCGACACAAAAAAAAAGCACTGTATATACTGAATGTAAAATGCATATTAAAATATGCGGTACTCAAAGTGTGGGTAGAGAACCACCCGTGGGTCGTGGGCGAACTTTTAATGGGTCGCTACAAAAATATTTAAAAGTTAGCACGATACTGTTTAATAAGAAAATACAAATCAGAACAGTGCGGTAATAACAAGCAATAGTCCAGTACAGCAACAACAAGCAAAAGTATAGCAAATTCTTAAGCTTAGTGTAAATTTTCTTTGATGTTTTTGTGAACAAGGTAACGTTTTATTGAGATCTACATAACTTCAGTCATTTAATAAAATTATGCTGACTTGTGCATTTTTTTTTTTTTTGCGAACAAATTTTTATCATTAAAAAAAAAATAATCTGCTATTACACATAATATCACTACTGAGATTATACTTAATAAGTCATTTTGAAATGTAAGTAATTTTGAAACAAAAACACAACTATCACAAAGCCCATCAGAATTTTAAAACAATAATAATATAACAATAACTGAGACGTTGAAATGTATCTATTAATCTTCTTAAATTCTGGTCGTTAAAATAAATAAAAACAGGATAAAAAAAAAGATACGAAAAAAAAAATCAAAGTTTTTATTTATTCTAAATATGAGTCAGGAATTATTCTGTGATCGCGGATGTGTTATGATAAGAACTACGTGAAACGATTTTTTTGTCAGTGCATGAATGAAGGCGGAGTGATATATTTTGTAATATTGTCATTTTTTATGATTCCTCCCCCCCCCCACACACACCCACAGTTTTAATAATGAAGTAAGAAAACTTTCCAGGGCGAAAGAGACTGAAGGTCAGCACTTGGAACGGACATCGGACCCAGGTGTTATTGGATTAAGAGATTTGGCTCACCTCGGTTAGATGGGTCCAGCTTACGAACTCACGGTCACTGTGCGTCACTGACTGGACTTCACTTTTTTTTTTTAGAGTCATAAGAGTCATATGACAGAGCCATTATTTTTATGGTAACCTGTAGAGTTACTTTAAGAGTCATAAGAGTCATATGACAGAGCCATTATATTTACGGTAACCTATGGACATATTTTAAGAGTCATATGACAGAGCCATTATATTTACGGTAACCTATGGACACACTTTTGGAGATATATGGGGGCCCTTAGATAGAAGTGGGCCCCTAAAGTATCAGATCTTTTTAGGACTTTGTACTTGAAGGGGGTCCATGAGAAAAGTGGAGGTAGGGCATTGGTAGTCACCAATTTTGTGTCCCCCCCCCCCCCACACACACAACAACTACAGCTCCACTTTAAAAAAGTTATTCCTTTAAAAAAATTCATCTATTTCTCTTCAATTCATTGCCGCATGTTTAACCCGAGCCTCAGGGGAAAAAAAATGGGGTTGGATGAACTCCAACGAAGCGAGGCGGTCTTAGTCCGCATTAACGGAAGTGGTCAATTAGCTGGATATTGTTTCTCTTTGTCAGAGCAGAGATCTGCCAGTAATGAATTATTCATCGTGCAGACTGGGGGGGGGGGCTTAGAAATGTATGTGGCTACTAAAACGATCACAGATGTTGAGCACACACGCACACACACACAAACGCACACGCACACACACAAACGCACACGCGAGGGCATTCCAATAGACCAACGTACGGACATAATTGTGATGAACTTTCCCCGTCCCCCTCTCCCCCCTCCACCACCTCTCACAATTAACGATTGGCCTTCATCGTTTCAAAAAAACTTCGCAATTACAGCACCCCCGCACCCCACCCCCAAACCCCACCCACTGTGCAGTTCAGGTGAAAATATTTAAAAAGCGAAAATTTAATTTGGAAACATTGTATCGCGCACTGAACGTGTTGAACAAGGGGTTGCTAGCTTTGGGTGATCTATCTATCTATCTATCTATCTATCTATCTATCTATCTATCTATCTATCTATCTATCTATCTATCTATCTATCTATCTATCTATCTATCTATCTATCTATCTATCTATCTATCTATCTATCTATCTATCTGTCTGTCTGTCTGTCTGTCTGTCTGTCTGTCTGTCTGTCTGATCTATCTATCTATCTATCTATCTATCTATCTATCTATCTATCTATCTATCTATCTATCTATCTATCTATCTATCTATCTATCTATCTATCTATCTATCTATCTATCTATCTGAAGTGTATTAGTATTTATCATTTGTATTAATACACACCATTATAAAATGTCCTAGAACGAAAAAAACAAGGTGAAAGGTGACCCTAGCTGAAAATCTAGCAATGCTAAAGGAGTGTGTGTGTGTATGTAGGGGGTGGGGGGGTTCGTTCCTGTTGTATTCTGTCTATAAGAAGATGGTGTGACACATTATAACGGCCATTCACACGCCAGTATATGATTTTGTCCATTTTTTTTTGTTCTTTGCTGTATGCAGCCAATTTGCTTTACCCATGATTTATATTTTCCGTTGCTGAACTGTGCTGGAATTTCTCCTGGTACTCACTCCCACCCAACCCCCCCTTCCCAACCCTCACCACCACATCCACCCCACCATCACCATCTCGCGAGCGTCTCCCATTATGACGCGGAATCTACAATGAAAGGTCAGCGGTGTGTCTGTTTAGGACCTGCCTGTTGAATCTAATGATCTGGGATTCCTTAGTGTTGCAGTCACTACAAGACAAGAAGACCGAGATGGGAAGGGGGGGGGGATTAGTGGTTAAGGAGTGGGTGGGCGCGCGGGGTAGGGGGTGGGGTTTGCGGTTGAATAAAAAGATATAAGTTCCAAAAGAAACGGATTAGGTCCGCACTGTCGGAGGATGGTAAGTCTGTGCTCACGATCGTGTTTGAGAGATAGAGGTAGATTGATAGAGAGAGAGAGAGAGAGAGAGAGAGAGAGAGAGGGGAGAGAGACAGAGAGACAGAGACAGAGAGATGGGGAAGAGTTACAGAGGCTAGGGATTTTGTAAGTGTGTGTGTGTGTGTGTGTCATCAAGCCCGGGGGGGGGGGGAGCGGGTGATATAGTCAAGAGTAAGTCAGTAAGGAATAGGATGAGACAGGCGGTTTAGTGAAGCAGAGGGAGGGAGGGAGGGAGGGAGGGGGGATAGTGCGAAGGATAAGACGTGGGGAAGAGAAAGGGGGGGGGTAGTGCTGGGATAAAGGTGGAATGAGGAGAAATGCCTTGCAGCCAAAAAATCGATACAGGAGAGAACGAGGTTAGAATCGATTTCCATTGGTCTGAGGAGAATGATCAGGTCGTGTCGGCTGCTCGTTGCCTCTCGACAAGTCTCGTCCAGGGTGAGGGAGGGAGAGGGAGGGAGGGAGGAAGTGGAGGCTTGGACTTATAGGTGCATCGAGATAACAGGCCTGTGGTCTCATCTTGTCCACAATGCATATAGATTAGAGGAATCCTTCCTTCCTTCTGGTCGGCAGATTGAACATGTGCATGTCATTGAGAGAGATTCACATTGAACATTTACATCTCAGAGCGGAGAGATTCAGATTGAACATTTACATCTCAGAGCGGAGAGATTCAGATTGAACACGTTGTACAGTTCACAGGAATATATATCCTAAATCTATAGATTCATGTCTAAAAAAATATATTTAGGATAGACTATAAAAAAAATAGCAACAATTTAATTGATATCCGAAACGAAATTGACATCTGACATTAAATTGACATCTGATACAGCGTTGTCATCTGAAACTGTTCATCTTGTTCCAGCTTCGTATATTAAGTCGCCTGACTAAAATAACTTTGACACCAAAGTGTTACATACTTCACATTGACAACTTCTCATGTTACTGTACAACGTACAATCTGTGGATTACCTCATGTAGCCAGGAAACTGATCCTGGCAGATATAGCGGCGGCTTGCCAAATTGTCAATCGGTGCTGTAATTAGGGTAACTTGATTGGTGGATGAATTAGGGTAACTTGATTGGTGGATTAATTAGGGTAAATTGATTGGTGGATTAATTAGGGTAAATTGATTGGTGGATTAATTAGGGTAAATTGATTGGTGGATTAATTAGGGTAAATTGATTGGTGGATTAATTAGGGTAAATTGATTGGTGGATTAATTAGGATAACTTGGTTGGTGGATTAATTAGAGCAAGTTGATAGGTGGATTAATTAGTGGGAACTTGATTGGTGGATTAATTAGGGTAACTTGATTGGTGGATTAATTAGGGTAACTGTGAAGGAGAATTTATTAGGATAACTGGATCGGTGGATTAATTAGGGTATATATATATACATATATATATATATATATATATATATATATATATATATATATATATATATATATGGATCAAATAGAGCATCTAGATTTAGATTGGTGGATTAATTAGGATAACTTGATTGGTGGATTCATTAGGATAACTTGATTGGTGGATTCATTAGGATAACTTGACTGATGCTGTAATAAATGGGAAATCGACATTGTATATACATACACATTCCTCCAGGGCATTTAAATAATAACAGTAATAAAAATAATCTCCCTTTGAAAAAACACGAAGTATTGTAACATATAAATCAGCGTGAGCGATTTTTTTTTATTGCTATTGATTCCACTATACACTGTGATGGATTCGATTGATATGAGTGTGTGAATAGTAAGTAAACATCTTTAGATTGTACAAACAATACATGTATATCTACCTGGAGCTAATACAAAAGGATTTCAATTCTGTTGGGTGAATTGGGTTCAAATAGGTTGTTCTCGAAATATTTTTAAAAAAAAACGGAGCTTTTTATTGTGCTGTGTGTTTTACTAAATGTTTAACTAAATGTTAACTAAATGTTTAACTAAATGTTTAGCTAAATGTTTAGCTAAATGTTTTACTAAGTGTTTAGCTACCTTTTTAGCTAAATGTTTTACTAAATGTTTAGCTACCTTTTTAGCTAAATGTTTTACTAAATGTTTAGCCACATTTTTAGCTAAATCTTTTACTAAATGTTTAGCTACCTTTTTAGCTAAATGTTTTACTAAATGTTTAACTAAATGTTTAACTAAATGTTTAACTAAATGTTTAGCTAAATGTTTAGCTAAATGTTTTACTAAATGTTTAGCTACCTTTTTAGCTAAATGTTTTACTAAATGTTTAGCTACCTTTTTAGCTAAATGTTTTACTAAATGTTTAGCTACATTTTTAGCTAAGTGTTTTACTAAATGCTTAGCTACCTTTTTAGCTAAATGTTTTACTAAATGTTTAGCTACCTTTTTAGCTAAATGTTTTACTAAACGTTTAGCTACATTTTTAGCTAAATGTTTTACTAAATGTTTAGCTACATTTTTAGCTAAATGTTTTACTAAATGTTTAGCTACCTTTTTAGCTAAATGTTTTACTAAATGTTTAGCTACCTTTTTAGCTAAATGTTTTACTAAATGTTTAGCTACCTTTTTAGCTAAATGTTTTACTAAATGTTTAGCTACCTTTTTAGCTAAATGTTTTACTAAATGTTTAGCTACCTTTTTAGCTAAATGTTTTACTAACGGATAGTATTTAAGGAAAATGTTTACGGCCGCCACAAGGGGGGGGGGAGGGTGCATACATCAGAGGAGCCCTTAGCACTATTGTTGAATGCACGAGGCCTTGGGGGTGTGTTGAATGCACGAGGCTTTGGGCGAGTGTTGAATGCACGAGGCATTGGGCGAGTGTCGAATGCACGAGGCCTTGGGGGAGTGTTGAATGCACGAGGCCTTGGGGGTGTGTTGAATGCACGAGGCTTTGGGCGAATGTTGAATGCACGAGGCCTTGGGCGAGTGTTGAATGCACGAGGCCTTGGGGGTGTGTTGAATGAATGAGGCTTTGAGGGTGTGTTGAATGCACGAGGCTTTGGGCGAGTGTTGAATGCACGAGGCCTTGGGGGTGTGTTGAATGCACGATGCCTTGGACGAGTGTTGAATGCACGAAGCCTTGGGTGAGTGTTGAATGTACGAGACCTTGGGCGAGTGTTGAATGCACGAGGCCTTGGGGGTGTGTTGAATGCACGATGCCTTGGACGAGTGTTGAATGCACGAAGCCTTGGGTGAGTGTTGAATGTACGAGACCTTGGGCGAGTGTTGAATGCACGAGGCCTTGTCGAACGTGGATTTCACGAGGCCTCGGGCGAGTGTCGAAAACACCGTACCGTAACGCTCCTTTATCGGGGCCATTATTAGGCCCGGGGCCTGGGGGAGGTTGTCCTAGTCGCCAGCCACAAAGAAAACCCGAAAATCTGTCTGTGTTGTGATCAACGGTTTATAAGTCGTGTCTTTATGTATAGAGTTATATCCCCTTAGGCTTGATCGTCAGGCTAGGTTATTATTGGTCTCGGGCAGATCCGATTTTTTTCATGATTGTATTTTAAACTGGAATACTGTTGTATTAATTCTTTACTTTCAATTTAACGCAGAGCGCAAATCGCTTTTATATATATTATTATACTCAGCAATGGACGTACTGGTTTGGTGTGTGTAGTTGGGGGGGGGGGAGGGAGGTAAAGTCGCTGCTACTTGTGGCGCTGATGATTTATAGCTGGGGAGACGAAAAGGTCACCATGAAGGTCAACAAATGCTGCACAGACAGGCTAATAGGTAAACATCTGAACTAGACAGAATACAATAACAAGAAAGACACTTGTCAAATGTTTTCTTTTTCCTTTATGTTTACCAATGTAAACTTTTATGTGGACGTGGCAGAAATGAAACAAACACAAAACGTTAGGATTAAAAAAAAACATGGAAACAAGATTTGTTTATGTTTTGAAATGTCATTGACTTAACGTAAGTAGCCTCCCACGCGCTGTGTCGTTTCCTCTAGCCTCCTCCCTCCCCCCCACCCCCGGGGTCGTATCTCTGTCTCCCTGTCTCTCTCTCTCTCTCTCTCTCCTATTTCATCTGTTACTCACTTCACAGTGCGTGTCTCACAAAGACAAAACTCACATTTTATTTCCACTCTACGTTGTTGTACAGTGGGTTGTAAGTGTCCGCCTTTCACTGGTTGTTTTATGTTCCATCCGTCTATCTATCTATCTATCTATCTATCTATCTATCTATCTATCTATCTATCTATCTATCTATCTATCTATCTATCTATCTATCTATCTATCTATCTATCTATCTATCTATCTATCTATCTATCTATCTATCTATCTATCTATCTATCTATCTATCTATCTATCTATCTATCTATCTATCTATCTATCTATCTATCTATCTATCTATCTATCTATCTATCTATCCATCCATCCATCCATCCATCCATCCATCCATCCATCCTTCCACCTATCCATCCATCCATCCATCCATCCATCCATCCATCCATCCATCCATCCATCCATCCATCCATCCATCCATCCATCCATCCATCCATCCATCCATCCATCCATCCATCCATCCATCCATCTATCTATCTATCTATCTATCTATCTATCTATCTATCTATCTATCTATCTATCTATCTATCTATCTATCTATCTATCTATCTATCTATCTATCTATCTATCTATCTATCTATCTATCTATCTATCTATCTAACCATCTATCTATCGATGTTTTTACTTTAATGACCTAACTTCTTCACTAGATATTAATTTATCTGGTATCTATGTATCTGCCAGGGTCTATCCAGTGGCGTCACTAGGTTTGGTGTCACCCGGTGCGAAAAATTCAGGGTGTCACCCCCCACCCCCCAGCCACCCTCAACACATCCATCATGAGCAACGGTATATATTTCGAATTTTCCTGCACTAGACCTGAGAGAATTTATTTTAAAATACTTTAGAGATAAAAACGATAGTGAAACTGACTGTATTTCAGAAAGATGTATATTACTTTCATCAAAGTGAGTTTGTAAACTAAAAGTCTCCAATTTCATGAAACCACGTGACTACATTCGTCCCTTTTTTTTTTTAGACCGTTTGCTAAAAAAAACTCCAGATTGATCCGAGCAACTTTGAACTGTATTCATTTACCTAAGCTCCAGACGCTCTGCATGTTGGCACCATGCGCTACAACCTGCATGGTGGCACCCTGTGCTGCTCACCTGCATGGCGACACCCTGTGATATTGCACAATTTGGTGGCACCCGGAGCTACTGCTCTATATGGTGGCACCCTGTGCTACTGCTCTGCATGGTGGCACCATGTTGAACTGCTCATGCTTTTTTGGCTATGATCGGTTATATACCGATTTTTTTTTTAGACTATGAAACTTAGAACTGTTCATTTTGGTGTCACTCTTAAAAATGGTGTCACCCGGTGCGGCCCGCAACCCCCTAGTGACGCCACTGGGTCTATCTATCTAGCTTCTACTCCAATATTTTTTCATCTTTCTTACTATCCATGCAACAATCTATCAATCCAACAATCTATCCATGCAACAATCTATCAATCCAACAATCTATCCATGCAACAATCTATCCATGCAACAATCTATCAAACCAACAATCTATCAAACCAACAATCTATCAATCCAACAATCTATCCATGTAACAATCTATCAATCCAACAATCTATCAATCCAACAATCTATCAATCCAATAATCTATCAATCCAACAATCTATCAATCCAACAATCTATCAATCCAACAATCTATCAATCCAACAATCTATCAATCCAACAATCTATCAATCCAACAATCTATCAATCCAACAATCTATCAATCCAACAATCTATCAATCCAACAATCTATCAATCCAACAATCTATCAATCCAACAATCTATCAATCCAACAATCTATCAATCCAACAATCTATCAATCCAACAATCTATCAATCCAACAATCTATCATTTTTTCTTAAATCTTTTCTTTTTCTTTCATTTCACGCATCCCCTCCCTCGCCCCATCCTTTCTTTGTTCAGTCACTTACCCCCCCCCTTTTTTTTTTCTTCAAAAAAACACATATGTTTCTCTCACTGACGATGTAGCTGATCACACATATGTTTCTCTCACTGACGATGTAGCTGATCACACATATGTTTCTCTCACTGACGATGTAGCTGATCACACATATGTTTCTCTCACTGACGATGTAGCTGATTACACATATGTTTCTCTCACTGACGATGAAGCTGATTACACATATGTTTCTCTCACTGACGATGTAGCTGATCACACATATGTTTCTCTCACTGACGATGTAGCTGATCACACATATGTTTCTCTCACTGACGATGTAGCTGATTACACATATGTTTCTCTCACTGACGATGTAGCTGATCACACATATGTTTCTCTCACTGACGATGTAGCAGATCACACATATGTTTCTCTCACTGACGATGTAGCTGATTACACATATGTTTCTCTCACTGACGATGTAGCTGATCACACATGTGTTTCTCTCACTGACGATGTAGCTGATCACACATGTGTTTCTCTCACTGACGATGAAGCTGATTACACATATGTTTCTCTCACTGACGATGTAGCTGATCACACATATGTTTCTCTCACTGACGATGTAGCTGATCACACATATGTTTCTCTCACTGACGATGTAGCTGATTACACATATGTTTCTCTCACTGACGATGTAGCTGATCACACATATGTTTCTCTCACTGACGATGTAGCTGATTACACATGTGTTTCTCTCACTGACGATGAAGCTGATTACACATATGTTTCTCTCTCTGACGATGTAGCTGATTACACATGTGTTTCTCTCACTGACGATGTAGCTGATTTTGTGTGCAGTTGGCGCCTACCAAGGGTACACATTTTTATTTTATTTTATACACTTTAGGACGACAATCTTTTTGCCCAACCATGGGGGGGGGGGGGGGGGGGGAGAGAACAACATTTGGGTCATGTTTGTCAAACCAGTAACTCTATCCCGAGACATGTCTCTGAAGAATACTCTACTGGTTATGAAGCAGATGTTGTGTTTGTGTGTGTGTGTGTGTGTGTGTATTTGTGTTTTGTTGTTTAAAAATCTGTCAAATGTATCGATCTTACACGGACTTATATCGTTGGGTGTAGGGTGGGTGGGGGTGTGGCTAGGTATTTATAGAAGATCCAAAAACAAACAAACAATAACAACAACAACAACAGAGGAAGCAGTGTGGATTTATTTGTTTTATAACTAATGGACAAAATTAGAAATCAATTCTATGATGATGTCACGGTTCGGTGCTGTTGGGTCAGATAACGGATCTGGTATCTCGAGGTGCGGCGGTATGACATGTTTTTTTTTTTAAATGGGATCAGAGATAGTTCTCTTAGCTCGGTCAGTATGTGGCCTTGGAGGTACCACGGGGGTAGGTGCGCTGATGAGATTTGAGTCGTTAACCATATACAGAAACCCACCACCGACAGAGAGTCGTTTAATATTGAACACACTAGCTGTACCCTGGAAGACCTTTGCATAGAGTTATATCCCCATAGGCTTGATCGGTAGGCTAGGTTATTTTTGATTTCGGGCAGATCCGATTTTTTTTCATGATTTTTTATTACTATTGTTTACGTTTGACGATTTTAAACTGGAATACTGTTGTATTAATTCTTTACTTTCGATTTAACGCAGAGCCCAAATCGCTATCATATATATATTATGGTTTTTATCCAACATCATTGAATGTGAGCACCAACTTGGCTATCATTTTCTTGACACATCATGCTAGCCGGTCGACACTATAACTGGACATTTCGTTCAATGACAACCTAAGTTAATTTTCATAATGTCAACCCTCGCATCATTGACACAACATGAAAACCCCCTCTTATCTAACCAACCCCTTATCATGTCAACCCTTACATCAATGATATATGGCTACCCCCACCGCCTATAAAACCAACCACTCATCACTGATACAACCACTGATACAACATGTCCCCCCATTATAAAACCAACCTCTCATCATGCCAACCACTGACACAACATGCCAACCCCCCACCGACCTCCCCTATTCAAACCACTCGTCATGTCAACCCTCACATCACTGACACAACATGTCAACCCCTCACATCACTGACACAACATGTCAACCCCTCACATCACTGACACAACATGTCAACCCCTCAATCACTGACACAACATGCCAACACGCCACCCACCTCCCCAATTAAAACCACTCATCATGTCAACCCCTCACATCACTGACACAACATGCCAACCCCCCACCGACCTCCCCTATTAAAACCACTCATCATGTCAACCCCTCAATCACTGACACAACATGCCAACCTTTCAATCACTGACACAACATGTCAACCCCCTCACCCACCGTCCCAATTAAAACCACTCATCATGTCAACCCCTCAATCACTGACACAACATGCCAACCCCCCACCGACCTCCCCTATTAAAACCACTCATCATGTCAACCCCTCAATCACTGACACAACATGCCAACCTTTCAATCACTGACACAACATGCCAACCCCCCACCCACCGTCCCAATTAAAACCACCATTCATGTCAACCCCTCAATCACTGACACATCATGTCAACTCCTCAATCACTGACACATCATGCCAACCCTCACATCACTGACACAACATGTCAACCCCCCACCCACCGTCCCAATTAAAACCACTCATCATGTCAACCCCTCAATCACTGACACATCATATCAACCCCTCACATCACTGACACAACATGCCAACCCCTCAATCACTGACACAACATGCCAACCACCACCCTCCTCCCCTATTAAAACCACTCATCATGTCAACCCCTCACATCACTGACACATCATGTCAAACCCTCACATCACTGACACATCATGTCAACCCCTCACATCACTGACGCATCATGTCAAACCCTCACATCACTGACACATCATGTCAAACCCTCACATCACTGACACATCATGTCAAACCCTCACATCACTGACTCATCATGTCAAACCTTCACATCACTGACACAACATGCCAACCACCACCCTCCTCCCCTATTAAAACCACTCATCATGTCAACCCCTCACATCACTGACACATCATGTCAAACCCTCACATCACTGACACATCATGTCAACCCCTCACATCACTGACACATCATGTCAAACCCTCACATCACTGACACATCATGTCAAACCCTCACATCACTGACACATCATGTCAAACCCTCACATCACTGACTCATCATGTCAAACCTTCACATCACTGACACAACATGCCAACCCTCCACCGACCTCCCCTATTAAAACCACTCATCATGTCAACCCCTCACATTACTGACACATCATGTCGAACCCTCACATCACATGACACATCATGTCAAACCCTCACATCACTGGTCACATCATGTCAACCCTCACATCACTGACACATCATGTCAACCCCTCACATCACTGACACATCATGTCAACCCTCACATCACTGACACATCATGTCAAAACCTCACACCACTGACACATCATGTCAAACCTCACATCACTGACACATCATGTCAAACCTCACATCACCGACTCATCATGTCAAACCTTCACATCACTGACACAACATGCCAACCCTCCACCGACCTCCCCTATTAAAACCACTCATGATGTCAACCCCTCACATCACTGACACATCATGTCAACCCCTCACATCACTGACACAACATGTCAACCCCCCACCCACCGTCCCAATTAAAACCACTCATCATGTCAACCCCTCACATCACTGACACATCATGTCAACCCCTCACATCACTGACACATCATGTCAACCCCTCACATCACTGACACAACATGCCAACCACCACCATCCTCCCCTATTAAAACCACTCATCATGTCAACCCCTCACATCACTGACACATCATGTCAACCCCTCACATCACTGACACATCATGTCAAACCCTCACATCACTGACACATCATGTCAACCCCTCACATCACTGACACATCATGTCAAACCCTCACATCACTGACACATCATGTCAACCCCTCACATCACAGACACATCATGTCAAACCCTCACATCACTGACACAACATGTCAAACCCTCACATCACTGACTCATCATGTCAAACCCTCACATCACTGACACATCATGTCAAACCCTCACATCACTGACACATCATGTCAAACCCTCACATCACTGACTCATCATGTCAAACCCTCACATCACTGACACAACATGCCAACCCCCCACCGACCTCCCCTATTAAAACCACTCATCATGCCAACCCCTCACATCACTGACACAACATGTCAACCCCCCATCCACCGTCCCAATTAAAACCACTCATCATGTCAAACCCTCACATCACTGACACAACATGTCAACCCCTCACATCACTGACACAACTTGTCAACCCCTCACATCACTGACAAAACATGTCAACCCTCACATCACTGACACAACATGTCAACCCCTCACATCACTGACACAACATGTCAACCCCTCACATCACTGACACAACATGTCAACCCTCACATCACTGACACAACATGTCAACCCCTCACATCACTGACACAACATGTCAACCCTCACATCACTGACACAACATGTCAACCCCTCACATCACTGACACAACATGTCAACCCCTCACATCACTGACACAACATGTCAAACCCTCACATCACTGACACATCATGTCAAACCCTCACATCACTGACACATCATGTCAAACCCTCACATCACTGACTCATCATGTCAAACCCTCACATCACTGACACAACATGCCAACCCCCCACCGACCTCCCCTATTAAAACCACTCATCATGCCAACCCCTCACATCACTGACACAACATCCTCAACCCCCATCCACCGTCCCAATTAAAACCACTCATCATGTCAAACCCTCACATCACTGACACAACATGTCAACCCCTCACATCACTGA
>JAGDYQ010000256.1:276320-292092 GCA_021962125.1 Bulinus truncatus
CCATTTAGACAGCAGTAGTCTTGGACCACCATGCTGACAGACTTATCTTGGACCACCGTGTTGACAGACAATTCTCTTGGACCACCGTGTTTACAAGACGCCAGCTCTCGAAACCACCGTGTTGACAGCAGACGCTCCTTCGATCACCGTGCTGACAGACAGTAGTCTTGGACCACCATTTAGACAGAAGTTGGTCTTGGCCCACTGTATTGACAGACAGTACTGGACCACCATCTAGACAGACGGTTGTCTTGGACCACCATTTCGACAGACAGTAGTATTAACCACCATGCTGACAGACGGTTGTCTGACCACCATTTCGACAGACAGTAGTCTTGGACCACCGTGCTGGACAGCAGCTGGCCTGGACCACCATTGGGCCAACTAGACGAAGTCTTGGCCCACCGTATTAACAGGCCATTGATAGTCTTGGCCCACCGTATTTTCAGGATTTAGCTCCCAATTTACAAAGAATCGTAGTAGGTTTTATCATCTGATTCTTCCGTTTAGACAACAATCGTCTTCTTGGTCTCTTTATCTCTTTGCTTCTTTTTCGTTCTGTTATCCAACCAGTTACTTTCTCTCTATCACTACATATCTATTTATTGTATACATCTTATCGTTCATCTTTTCCTTTTTCTTCCTCTCCAATCGCGCGGCATGCAGAGCACTTGAATTTTGACCCAGGGGCACGGGTTTAATCCCCGGGTTCCTTGGACTGCTCCCCAACTCCACCCAGCTTAAAATGGGTGTTTGACATCAGATGGGGGAAGTAAAGGCGGCTGGGTATTGCACTGTCAACACAGTGCATTAGTACCTGTGGCTAAGCAACAAATTCTTACTTTCTGAAAGGACTGTCTTTCATGTGGTCAATAAGTGAATATTTTTGTCGGAGTCAGGAACACCTGGATCGCTCCATCCTCTGCCCCCACCCCCGGCCCCCCTCGGTTTAGTTCGTCTCTGTCGCCACTTGTACTACGCCGTACTGACCTGTGTTGTGAAGAGCAGAAAGAAATACAAACTTTGTTCTAACAAACAAAAACAAACTCAGTCAATGTCCACACTTACTTCAGTCAATGTTCACACTTGCCTCAGTCAATGTTCACGCACCTCCAGTCAATGTTCACACTTACCTCCAGTCAATGTTCACACTGACCTCAGTCAATGTCCACACTTACCTCAGTCAATGTTCAAAAGAAAAAACAAAGTGAAATCAAAATTTAGAAAAAAGTTGATACATTTCTACTGTTTTGTTTGGACAAAGTTCACAACTCTAGTTTATGTTTATTTTATGTTTATTTTTATTTCATTCCTTGGTTGTTTTTTTTTAAACCCATGACATGGGTGGAGGCGAATCTCAGAGGAGACGATCCCGCGATCTTGCCAGCCGCGCCTCCACCCCCTCCCACCCTCCCCCTCCCACCTGCTGCACCAGGCCTGCCACTCAACTACCCACGTGGGTAAATTTAACTTCTATTTAGACACGTGCGTCGGTCCACACTGGTGAGTACCATCGCCCGGGTAGGAGTAGCTGCAACTAATGTTCGTGTGTGCTGACTTCATACCAGCTAGTACGGTGGCATAACCCACGTGGTTGGAGATGGGGGGGGGGTGGATAGGTGAAATGGTGTATTTTTGTGAGTGTGTGTGTGTGTGTGTGTGTGTATGGGTGTGTTTGTTTGCTCGAATCGTCCTGACAAATAAATAAAGTAGATTTATAGAGATACATATTAATAATCTTGGAACCATTGGACTATATAGTCTAAACTTAGAACTGTAGCGAGTAATTTATTTCAAACTAGTCCGGCAAGTCCTTCAGCTAAAGTTCAAAGTGTAAAAAACACAACAAAATATAAAAGTCATTTTTTTTCACTATTCGCTGGAACTGCCGAATGTGATCTTTCGTTAAATGTACTCTTATGTTTCCTTAACATTCACACAGGGCCGGATTTACAATTGTAGGGCCAACAGATATTTCAAGGCCCCATTTTGAAAAAAATAAAAAAAATATTGCTACGGTTTTATTTTTATTTTCAATACTGCTCAACTTTTCAGGGCACCCGTATATCGCAGAGGTTCCTACGCCATAGCCTAGTCAGCTTATCTGTAGATCCGGCCCTGCATTCATATACAAGCATCAAAACTAATTGATTCGCTAATTCGTGAGATATTAATCGATGTGCTACTAGCTATTGTTTGTTGTATCTCTCAAAGTAATGAAAAAATGCAAACTCCATCCTACTGAAACGTTAGTTAATTCCTGAGTGAATTGCGTCATCGGATTTCCCCACATTTGGCAATCATTTCTCACAACTGGATTAGTCCAGAAGTCCACCGTGTAAAGAAGATCTGGAGAGTAAAGAAGCGGATGCAATAAAGGAAGGATGGATGAATAGCGTTGGTTATTTGAACAACATAGAATTTAATCCCAAAAAATTTTGCCACATTACAACTTATTGATAATATTTAACTGTTTTATTTTTGTACCCATCCAACCCTCGTTTTATTCTTGGACACTTCCTTTCCATTTCCATTTTCAATTTTCTTTTCTTTAGATTTGTTCATCTAAAGCCAGATTTTGCCGGGTGGAAAGTCTGAAATAAAAATGTAAAGAATAAATAAAAGCCCAAGAGACGTTGCCTGCCATTTCGACTCCTCCCCCCAATCCCTTCTCTCTCTCTCTCTCTCTCTCTCTCTCTCTCTCTCTCTCTCTCTCTCTGCTCTCTCTCTCTCCTCTTAAGACTCCGTCATAATATTTGAAGTGCCTTCTTCAAACTTGTTCTAATCGAGCTGAGGAGAACGCGAAAAAGATGTTCACGCCTTGTATTTTTTTTTAACCCATTTCATACCGTGTTAGATCGACCGGCATCACGTGACCGCTTGAGAACGCATTGCCTCACGGGAGAGTTTTAGAATGTTTGGTTTATTTATTTTATTTTGTAAACAGATTTAAATTTTTTATTTTATTTCCAAACTTTCGCTGAGAATGTAATCGAGTATTTTTTTAATTTGTTTATCCGATTATTTTTTTTCTTTCGATTACTAACGTTTGTTTCTATTCTATAAATTGATGATTTAAAAAAAAATACAAGATTTTCATTTTTTAACGTAAGCTTAAAGCTTGTATGTGTGTGTGGTGGTGTGTGTGTGTGTGTGTGTGTGTGTGTGTGGGTTAGTATTAAACTTAATATCTTCGAATTCTACTCTCTACAGGCTCATATACTGCAGGATCGCAAGTTTTATTTAATTGAATCTCGATTACTAAATTGAAACGTGTGATTAAGAACAAGCCCTGTTTATGTAAGCTTGAAGTGTCTCATGGTTTTAAAAGACACCTAGAGGGAAGATGAGAAGGAGCGAGGTTACATTTTCCTCGTAAGTTTACACTTCTTACTCATTCAACGTGAGGTTTCCGTTCCCAGGCTTATGCATCTATTCATCTGCTGGAGGTTTCAATTCTGAGATTTACACTTCTATTCAAATGTTCTTCTCATTTTTTAAACTCATTTTTGAGACTGAGTCAAAGTGAGGTGAGGGTACTGAAAAGGGGGGGGGGGTGGGCTGAGAGTTTCCCGCCATCTGGGAACGAGAATTCGGACAGCGTAACGTTACAGCTGGCTATGTCGCAACCTGGAGGTTCCGGTTAAGCGGCTGATAGTTAAACCAGGTAGAACACCCTCAGTGTAGGGGAAGAGCTGAAGTGGTAGTCCAGTTCCAAGTATTGGGTGGGGGAAGGGGTCTGGTGAATTAGGGAAGGGTCGGGGAGGCTTAGTTTTTTATATCAATGAATTTATTTTAAAGATTTAGGAATTTATAAATAAAAGACAGGAATATGACGTCACTGTGACAGGAATATGAGGTCAATGTGACAGGAATATGAGGTCAGTGTGACAGGAAATATGACGTCAATGTGGAGATGAATATAAGGTCAATGTGACAGGAATATGAGGTCATTGTGACAGGGAATATGAGGTCAGGATGTGACAATTTTGTAAGTGAAGATATGGCGAAAAGTTGATTTATTTTGTGATAACTTTGGCTACAGTAGAAAATGGCCATGTGTGCAGCAAGCACGGCGGCCATATTTTGATTTGCACGCTTACATAATTGGCCACACAGCACTTGAGTACTACGGGGTAAGTAGTATTATGTATTTGTGTGCACGGATATCAAGCTACACCAGTCATTGCCGTGATGGGAAAAGGTTCTGGTCTGTGGGGTCTTTAATTTAGAAACACAGTTGGCCCTCGCCCCCCCTCCAATGGTGTCATAGGAAACTGATGAGTCATGTAGCATCGAAGCAATGCTTGTCCTCATACACATCTCACATTTCTGACACACACTCACACACCTACACCCAGGACCCCGACACACACACACACCTACATTCAGACACACACACCTACATTCAGACACACACGCACTCCATTCAGACACACTGAACCTTTTATTCAGACACACACTCCTACATTCAGGGACACACTCACCCACATTCAGACACACTCACCTTTATTCAGACACACACACCTACATTCAGACACACTCACCTACATTCATACACACTCACCTACATTCAGACACACTCACCTACATTCAGACACACACAACTACATTCAGACACATTCACCTACATTCAGACACCACACATCTACATTCAGACAAACTCACCTACATTTAGACACACACACCTACATTTAGCACACTCACCCCTACATTCTGGGACACTCACCTTTATTGTAGACACCCACACCTACCGAAATCTCATGGACCACACACACCTACATTCAGACACACTCCACCTACACTCAGACACACTCACTTTTATTCAGACACACACACCTACATTCAGACACACCACCCATTTAAACACACTCACCTACATTCAGGCGCACTCACTTTTATTCGGACACACACACCTACATTCAGACACACACACCTACATTCAGACACACACACCTACATTCAGACACACTCACCTACATTCAGACACACACACCTGTACATTCAGACACGCTCACCTACATTCAGACACACACACCTACATTCAGACACACTCACCTACATTCAGCCACACCCACTTACATTCACTTATAGATTGATGTAAGAAAAATGATCATATTGAAGATTTGATTTTTGCTAAATTTTTTAACAGAAAAACACACAAACACACACACAGACCACACACACAGAAACACACACAAACAAACACACAAACAAACACACAAACACACACAAACAAACACACACACCAACACACACAAACATCAAACACACACACAAACACTCAAACACAGACACAAACACATCACACACACACAGACTTATGTCACTTTAGACAGACATTGGAAATTATTTAATTGTTAAGTTTGTTCATCCATTATCACTTCGTCGCTCAATCCTTCACCCCTACCCACCGCCACCATCTCACACCTCCGACCCCCAACCCCACTCAACCCCCCTCCAGTCCAATCTGTAACCAACCTACTGACGATGATCAAAGAACAACCAAGGTGTAGAGTAGGCAGGTATATGTAGTTACACCAGAGATCAATGATATGGTCGGGCTAGGAAAGGTTTTAATTACATATATTTTTTCGTCATAGTCAGGCACACACAGCGTAATTTTCTATGGTCTGCCTTGGAAATCTATCCAGATATAGAGGCATGGACTGATGATCGATAAGTTCAGCAAACATTAGCTGAAAAGAATCAAATGCAGAACACAAAAAAACATGAAAGAAAACAGAGACATAGAAGGATAGATGGTGACGACGTGACAGAGAGAAGCGTGAGGGGGGAAAAGAAGTAGAAATAACAAGAATTAAGCATATTGTACGATATTGACATTTTAAATATGATTTATATGTCAATAGATTTATCAAGAAAGATGAACAGATTATCGTTTGGCATGAAGCTAGCTCGCTATGTTCTTGAATTTGTTTATAGAATGTGGACACATCATACAAGTTCACTTGGGCCCACAGTTCTCAAATGTGGCTACTGTAATAGATGAACTCAATCGCTACCTTCTGCGTTGATGGCCTATTTGCAAAAGGGAACTTTCTACACGTAAAGCAAGCATCCTATAAAGATGTTCCTCCTTATAGCCTCACTAGCTCTGACTTTGTATCACTAAAAAAAAAAATATATCTGCTACAGTAGAGAAAGATGAGAAAAACTATAACTGATGGCATGTTGTTCAACATTAGTGCCATGGGAAAATCCGATTATAATGTTCTTAGTGAACATCAACACGTACTTAACAATTGATGATTCATATTTACCTTCGTGTGTTCAAGATATTCTTAAGTTCAATTGAAGTCAATGTTTACTGGTCCTAATGACCACTTTATGAACTACCTATCTTGAAACATCAATACCAAATGACGTATGTTTTCTATCTTTATTTTAACATGCCCACATTTTTTTTAAGTGAATATAATTTTTGGGTATAAAATTGCTTTATAACGTGTTCGACGGTTTTCGAAAAAAATGCCTATTGTCCTTGCTTATTCGATCTGTCTGTCTGGTCCATCATCGCCTAGACTCAGCAACCATAAGTCCCAGACCCATGATGTACATATCATTTGAAGGTCTTGGCCTTTCTCGCCAGGTAAAGTTAAAACTGTTTCTCAAAGATCAGACCCTGAGGGCCGGTAAGGGGTATTATGTACCGTTTTTTACTATATAAGTCTATATTAAATAAAGTTGAGTGCCCTATATCCCTAAGCAGTTCATTTTTCGGGGGGTAGTAGGTAAGAAAAAAGATATGCAAAAATTCTATTTGACACCATTTCCAAAAAAATTGGACGTTTGTTTGAAACACACTCATTGACATTTGTGCAAAAAGTTATTTTATGATGTCTACAATAGATTTTAAAATTGCCTTCTTTGAAAATTTGGAAAATATGTGTCTTAAAAGTACACTTTTTTGGCCCAAAAAAGTTACAGAAGAGATTTTTAAATAAAAATTTTATATATATTTTTTTATTTTTCTTCATTAATTGGTATGTTAGTAGTGGTAAAGTGCCAAAAATGGCCAGTGTGTTCTTAAAAAATAAAAAAAAAGATAGAAAAAACAGACTCAGCAGAACCCTTGAATGGCACCATGAACTGAATCCTTAAATCCCTTTTTTGGCTAGGGCCTCCTAAGAACGGCATTGTGGGAAAAGGGGGGCGAGGCGGGGATATTGTTGTGCACTAACCCTTCAGCTGCTAAATCCACAATCCTAAAAAATATTTGAATCTCTTCCAGGAGGATTTGCAGTGAAGAACTGTGCCCGCTGGGAGACGCCCATCTTCGCCAACCAGCTGATCATGAGGGCCAAGGACCAGGTGTTCCACCTCACCTGCTTCGCCTGCACGGCCCGTAACAGGACCCCGAAGTCCGGTAAGAGCAGTACGGCCTGAAGGAGAACCTCATCTACTGCCGCATGGACTATGAGCTCATGTTCCCAGGGGGAGCTTAACAGGCCCAGCATGAGCCCCGGCAGGGCCCCCACGGCGCCCACAGCCCCGTAGGGTGAGGCGGGGGGCCCCACTCCATTTTACAACGGCGTCGGCGCCGAGCAGAGGCCGGCCGTGGAACGGAAAAGCCCGATGTTAGGATGGAGAGGATATCTGATATTAGGTAAGAGTTTCACATTGTGTGTGTGCGTGTGGGTGCGTGTGTGTGTATGTGTGTGTGCGTGTGTGTGTCCAATCAAAAACGATAGTTTTCTTTAATCTTTTGTGTGTGAAGTAAATGATGTCTACTCTAACCAATGGTTTTTGGTACATTTTTAGGCTTTCACATCTCAGAAGTCTCTGAGATATTGATCCGATGATTCTTTGCAGGTCTTTAGGGTGTTTTCTGTGTTATAGCAATTCGATCTGTTTGATTTATTCTGTGATCTGTCAGTGCCACGATACTGGTTGAATTGAACTGTATGGAGTGAGTAGCCTGGGGATATTGTTTAGGTGTTGGAGTGAGTTGGTTTACGTAGATTACTTTCACGGGAAGTTTCTAAACTATCTCGGCACCGTAGTGCCCTAGAAGGTTCGTGTTTGTGTTTTTTTTTTTTCAATTGTTTTTTCTTAAATTTCTGAACTTCAACAGCCAAAGATACACGCACGCATACACACACACGCGTGTGCGCGCGCACAAACACACACACCGACACGACAACAAATGCTCACTTTTGTTTTCCATAGAAGGTCACTTCCCAGGTACTCATGGCCTTTGGTCATTCAGCCCCCACAACCCTCCCACCCACAAAATCTAATTTAAACCCGACCCCCTCACTGTCTTTCTCTTTGCACTTCCAACTTTCTCCCTGACAATTTCTTTTAAATCCTCTCTCTTCTCACTGTTACACACACACGAGGGGCGATGTGGCACCCCAGCTTCAACCAGCTCCACTCAACTGAGCCCCCACTTTATTTCCAAATGCAGCCCCCCGCCTTGCCCCCTCCAAACCCATCACACACACACCCCCGAGAGAGGCCCGTTTTTTATCATCCAATTAACACTGATGACGTAGTCGAGTTCTTCAAAAAATTTGTTTAAAAAAAAAATCACAAGTTCATTCCTTCCGACAGCCCCCCCCCCCCCAAAAAAAAAATCCCCTAACCCCCACCCCCTTCGCCCCCTCAATATTTTTTGAATCCATTCTCCAACTCGATCTATTTTATTTCAATTCTCGGACGTTGAATGAGCCAAGACGAAATGCTGGAATCGTTATTTTTATATTTTATATCCAACGATTTCTCAGATATTTACAGATGATCAAATCCATCCCCCACCCCGACACCCTTACTTGTACCCCCCCTTACTAGATTTTTTCCCATTATTTAAAAACCATCAACTCCCTCCCCTCCCCTAATCCCTTGGAGAGCAAGATTCCATATCACTTACAGTCAATCTGCCCATCAAACAGTCAGTATCTATAGCAGCAGATTGTTTTTTTAAACATGGGAAATCGTCACGTGACATAGGAGCTAATCACTCAGAGATATATATATATATATATATATATTTATGATGACACACAAACCACACGTAATACAGTTACATATTATTATAGGCAGATATAAAGATATAATACATTAATTTGGTGTGGTTTTTTTGATCGGTTGGTTTTTTAAAGATAGGCATTTCAGCAGCAGTCTGGCTTTCTGTAATAGGAGACAGACATTTCAGAAGTTTGCCTCTGTAATTGAAACACGGACTACTGACATGGTAATTATAGTTAGTTCAGAAGTTCACACAACTGAGAAAGACTGTGTGACAGATTTTTATTTTTGTAGGTCAGTTTAGATTCAAGCGAGTTTAAGTAACTACTGCTGACAAGCTTCGATCTAACTTTGAACTAATGTTTTACATTAGGGGTGCGAGTGTGCGTGGGGGGGGGGGGTATAGGCTCACCGCGTCGTAGAATTCAACAATTAGAGGATTTGAAATATCCATCTTAATGATCAGTGACTTTTGCCACCCAATAAGAAACTCTTATTATTTTCTTTTTTCAAGACTCACTCGAAATCATGGGCGTATTCATGGGGGGTGGGGGGGAAAGGAGGTGGGGGGGGGCATTTGCCACCCCTCCTACATTTTGAAAAAAATGTCATAAAGTTGTTATTCCCCCCCCCCGTGGAAAATTGTTGTCCCCCCCCCCTGGAAAAATTCCTAGCGACGCCCATCCTCGTAATGTTATATATATTGGGAAATAAAGTGTATATTAATTCTCAAATTTGATATTATTAAAATCATATTCGACCCACCTCAAATCAGTATGCGACCCTCGAAAAGATCCCCCTCCATTTCTTTCTAATTGTAGAAAGAAATAACCACTCTCTGGAAATATCCGTTCATGAGAAGTAGAACACACCGACCCCTAAAGTAGTCCACCATACTGTCAGTCAAATGCGCATGTCAAGCGTTTGCTAAAACACCCATAAAATGAGCGAAATGTTTTTAAAAAAGAATTACGGAAATTCCCCGTGCTAATGTTCATAGAAGACATCCCGGAATTTCCCTGTTGATGTTGATTCAACTTAAGTGATCAAGCAGTACATCACCGTCTACGAGCCTACCCCTCTCCCATACCTTTGGTCACTTAATGCTACTATGCGTATAATTAAGAAAAACTGTCGGTCCAACTCGGACACTCGGACGTACCGGTCACCCTAATGTGCAAGGCTCCAGTCTGGTCAGTTCCAAGTGGGCATCGTTGTGTTGTAGCTACGGACGCTTGCTCTTGTATGGTCCAGGTGTGTGTGGTCATCATTCCAGCTGACGATAGTGGTGATTCCGAAAAAATACAGCGCATTATGAAATGTGACTTTTTTTTGCTTCAAATTCTTGATTCTTCAATATAAATGTTCGAAGATTCATCAGCTTATATCCAAAAAAAAAAACATATTTTTTATAAGCCCCATGTATTAACTTTTTTGTTTTATTATATATGACTATGAAGGTTGTACGTATTTATTTACTGTAATAAGTTATATTTGGTTGTAATAATTATATTTGGCCGTAGGAAATTTAGTTGGCACATTTGATCTGGCCAATTTATGAAGTTGATATTGGCAGACGGTAATAAGACAGGACGACGACAGAGATTCAATATAAGGGAAGGACGTTATTCGTATCATCATCATTCACGCTACTATATTATGTGTATTTCATATTGACAGTGGTAGGCTCATTAAAAACTATATTTAAAAAAAATATGTTTCCGATTATTGTTTCAAAAGATGTAGGTTTTGGTTTATGTTTCTTTAGTCCAGTTTCTTGACCTATAAAACATTTGAACCATTCAAATTATAAAACAAATAAAATAAAAAAGGAAAGAACTGTCTAGAATGAAAACTTTACAGGCCACGAAAACTAAACATAGTATTGGAGTGACATTTGTGTCGTGTCAGTAGACGCTGTTTACTGTAATGTGGGTGTAGGCGGGTGGTGTGTCGTGTCAGTAGACGTTGTTTACTGTAATGTGGTGTAGGCGGGTGGTGTGTCGTGTCAGTAGACGTTGTTTACTGTAATGTGGGTGTAGGTGGGTGGTGTGTCGTGTCATGTAGACGTTGTTTACTGTAATGCGGTGTAGGCGGGTGGAGTGTCGTGTCAGTAGACGTTGTTTACTGTAATGCGGTGTAGGCGGGTGGTGTGTCGTGTCAGTAGACGCTGTTTACTGTAAGTGCGGTCTAGGCGGGTGGTGTGTCGTGTTAGTAGACGTTGTTTATTGTAATGTGGTGTAGGCGGGTGGTGTGTCGATGTAGTTCATTCATTGACCTCCTGTCGATGTACCAGCTATTGACTTATGTCATTGAAGGGTTTTTCTTGAACTTTTCTTATTCATTCGTGGCGCTGAGGGAGCGGGGGGTGAATGAAGGGCCATATGTTACGTCATTGCGAGCTCTGCCTGTTACACCAGGGCCTCCCCTGTAAGAGTTCCATTCAGATAACGGGAAGTGAAGTTACTTATCGAGGTGGGTGGGGCTGGAGTGGGGAAGGCTATCAGACCCACTGGTGGGGCTTGTAGTGGTTCTGATTGTGGGTGTACCGGTGGGTGGTAGGTACTTACGGTGGTCGAGGGTTTTTTTTTGAGTGTACTAGACGTGGGATGAGTGGTTGAAGAGACATCCACGTGTGGTTGATCGGAAGTCCAAGGTATTGTGCGTGGGTAGGTAGAATACATCAGGAGTAGAGATTTGAGATGTCGGTGTTGCCTTTGAAGCCGATATGAACGTCACATTCTTTCAGTTAAGGTGAGGGGTTCTCTACATATTCCGCGGGTGTACCCCAGACTGGTGCGTAGTTGTGTTCGCGGATGTCACTCACATGTAAGTTCACTAATCATTGTACATACTTTCGTCATGAAATGTACTCACTTTCTGAAACGATACTTGGGCACGTGGTTAGTGGATGAGTCACTGCAACGTAATATTCCAAATAAATGTTACATAACGTATCAATCCACGAGAATGTCGCTCACTGTCATATGAATGTTATACATTCTTCAATGTGAATGTTATACATTCTTCTTCAATGTGGAATTATGTACATTCTTCAAGGGAAAACTGACATATACTGTTTGGATATGGATTGTATACAAGTGTTTCCAAATAAATGTGACATTAATAGCAAGATGAATGAATGTGCCACACAGCTCGGTATGAATGGTACACGTATATGAAAAGTTACACACTGTTAAATTAGAATGTTACACTGGTCAGTATGAAAGTTACACACTGTTAAATTAGAATGTTACACACTGGTCAGTATGAAAGTTACATACTGTGAAATTTGAATGTAATACACACCGTTCAGTATTAAATTTTCATACATTGTTCAGTACAAATATTGCCACTCGCCGTTTTGCATGAATGTTACACACATTTCAATAAGAATGTTGTTAAATACCTTTTGATGCTAATATCAGCACACGCTGCTCTGCACCAGTGCAGCCACCATGTGGAGATATGAACGTCACGTCAAAACTGATTGTGAATTCTGCGCACTTTCTGTGATGCTGCGTAGCAACCAACAAGCGCACCGCTCAATATAACATTTCAACCAACAAGCGCACCGCTCAACATAACATTTCAACCAATAAGCGCAACGCTCAGGATAACATTTCAACCAACATTTCCGAAAGCCGCCATATTATTTGTGTAATAGTTCATCAATATTTTGGTGCGACATTATTAAAAAAGGAAAAAATAACAAAAATGGCGGCATTTTATAAAGTCACCATTAGAGAGTTTTGAATAGGGATGGTCTTTCTGTAATATATATATATATATATATACTAGCTGTACACTAGCAAAACCCTACATAGTTATCTCCCCTTAGGTTTGATCGGTAGGCTAGGGTTATTTTTTTGGTTTCGGGCTAGATCCGATTTTTTCATGATTGTATTTTAAACTGGAATGCTGTTGTGTTTATTCTTTACATTTCTTTTAACGCAGAACTTAAATAGCATATATATATATATATATATATATATATATATATATATATATATATATATATATATATATATATATTATGTGGAGACTTCGCAAGTCATAATATCTACAAATATTTTCATTTTTCATATTATTTTTTACAAACATCAAAAACAATAGGATGTTAAAATTAAAAAATAAATATGGCAAAAATGGTGATAGAAAGAGAGAAGGAAGACAAGAAGTGAAAGATGGAGAGATGGAGTTGGGGTGGGAGAAAGGGGGGAGGAGGAGGAGCAACAGTGGGTGAGAGATGCCAGTGTAGAGTGTCAGTGGATGGGGAAGGGACGGGGGTGGGGGGTGTGGTGGGTGGAGTGGGGGAGGCTGACAGCCCCAGTGCTGGGGCTGGGCCGGTGGTGGGGGCCCGGTTCACACTGGCTGAGTCGTTGACAAAAAGGTGTGGGGCGAGGGAGGGAGGGAGGGGGAGGTGGGTGTGGAGTGATCGGTCAGGAGGCTTCTTTTGAGAGTATGGGGGGGGGGGGTTGTGAGTGAGAGAAGGGGGAGAGAGAAGAAAAATAAAAGTGAGAGAATGAATAAAGGGGAAATAATAACAGTTTGAAGGTGAAGGAAAGACGAGGGTATGATGTCAGATAGAGAGAGAGAGAGCAAAATAGGTAAAGGAATAAAGGAATGTAAAGCGTCAAGTGACAATGTTGCGCAGTATAAATCATTTATGCTCTTTATTTTTTGTTGTTTTGACTTTGTAACCTGTAAAGCTAATACACAGCTCTGTTCTACTTTTTAGATTATTTACTTTTACAGCTTTTGTCATACACCAGTATATACCCCCACCCCAACCCCATTTCAGTGAGTGATTATTGGGGCTGTGGGGGGTGTGCCTGATTGTCTTATTCTGATAGACGATAGCCCCAGTCTGATAGACGATAGCCCTAGTCTGATAGACGATTGCCCCAGTCTGATAGACGATAGCCCCAGTCTGATAGACGATTGCCCCCAGTCTGATAGACGATAGCCCTAGTCTGATAGACGATAACCCCAGTCTGATAGACGATAGCCCCAGTCTGATAGACGATAGCCCCAGTCTGATAGACGATAGCCCTAGTCTGATAGACGATAGCCCCAGTCTAATTGGTGTGGCTCAATGGCAGGAAGAGTCACATTTGAACGGAGCTTCGACACCGCTGACCAATGTCCGCCTGATGCTTTCAAAACCGTTTCACTATTGTGTGTGTGTGTGTTTGTGTGTGTGTGTACGTGTGTGTCTGCGTGTGAAAGGGGTGTGGTGACTGTGTCTGTGGTGTGTGTGTGTGTGTGTGAGCGTGTTGTTTAGTGGATATGAGCATAAAATCACAGTTGCAACGTTTTTTTCACCATTGGATCCACACGCTGACATTTTGCAGGTAAAAATTATTTTGATTCATAAAGTAGAAATATAATGAAATAACAAAATAAACAGAATAAATAAAAAAAAAACAAAGCTAATTGTAATACCTGGTAAAGTTTTTGTTTTTTTTCTGACATAAATCTTGAGTTTTACTTTAAAAACTAGTAATAATAATTGAACAAATAAATCAAGTTTCTTCCATTTTGGAATGGCTAATCTTTACTTTCAAATGTACCCGAAGGCCCTTTAAATAAAAGAAAAAAAGTGTTTTGGAGCCAATCAATGAAACACCAAACACACACACACACAATTCTCGATCACGATGGCACACATAGAACACACACACACACACAATTCTCGAACACGATGGCACACATAGACTCACACACACACAACAATTCTCGAACACGATAGTACACATAGACTTCACACACACACACAATTCTTGAACACGATGGCACACATAGACTCACACACATACACACACACAAAGACATCTAAAATTCATTAAGGGACAGCGAGAGTACCGTGCTAGGTGAGCAAACACCGAGGACACAAAGATCATCGGGTCTTGTTGGTCACATCGTCTCCGCCAGCTTCATCACTCACCTTCATATCCCACCACCCCACCCCCTACACACACACACACACACACACACACACCCTTTCGGCTCACTGCTAAGGTAGAGAGTTGGTTGGTGGGTGAGGAAAAGGGTCAGAGAAGGTAATGGTCGTATTTCTGAAGTCTGTACTACTTTCTTTCTCTATCGCATCTCTATTTCATCTATTTTCTGTTTCTTCTATTTCTATTTCCTCTTTTTTCTATTTCTTCTATTTCTGTTTCTTCAGTTTCTTCTCCCTCTTTCTAATGACTTTTCCACTCAGATTTTTTTAGTTCGCTATGAAGTATTAAAGAGAGTTTTAGGTAAACAACGTGATTCAGTCCCCCTTTAGTCACTTTGTAAAGAATGTCAACACGGGAAGAGGATGGTTGGGAGGGGGTTGGGGGGGAGAGATTAGAGAAATGAGCTGGACAGGAGGGATTGAGCGGGGATTGGGAAGGAGGGTAGACACATGCACGTGACCAAATGATCACTGATTGCAAACATCAGGAACAGAATGCGTCTCCCGAGCTCGGATCAAATCTTAACCACCCACACCATAGCTCTGCTGACAAACTTCGTCTGATTAATTCGGATTATATTTTTATGTAACCATGACTACAGAGCGAAGAATTATTTGGTCTCTGAGTCCTTACATTCCAATTAATTCTTTTTTTGCGCGGTGTTATGAACGACGCGAGTTCGATACCCAATAGATTCTTTTCAGTTTTAAATCATCTTTCAGTCATTTTGTAGTCGTCTTTCAGTCATATTGTAGTCATTTTTAAGTCATCCTAAAGTCATCTTCTGGTCATATTGCAGTCATCTTTCGGTC